>LOND01000279.1:64094-75051 GCA_014220965.1 Paragonimus kellicotti
CTACGACACACCCACCCCCGTGTCAAATGTCGCAGGTCCTTTAGAGCATGATTACCCAGCAACTAAGGTTGGATGCGAAACAGTTGAGTTGGATAGATTGTCATGGTACCAACGATGTCAACAAAGCCTGGGCCATAATTAAAGATAACCTTATGCAACTAACTGACACGCATGCACCACTAAGACGTAGTCGACATAAAGGCAAGCCTCTGTGATGGGAAAGGCGCAGAGACGCAAAAGGAAAGCCTGGGCTGTATACAAACAATCTGGGAAGGGGGAGGTACATCAGGTTTTGTCAGTATAAGGACGGCTAGAGATAGATATTCTGAGGTACAAAATGAATGCAGGAAACAGTTTGAAATATATCTAACACTCAACCATCATAAGAACTCCAAAGCCTTTGTTAGCTATGTTCAGGCCAAAGGGGCCATTAAGAGAGGACTGAGTAGCATTGTTGGTATTGAGAGCAATGTTATCAAATTACTGCTACGAAAAGCGGAGGTTTTCCGCGGACTTTTTAAGGCGGAACATATCCCGGACTCTTGAATTACCACAATCGGACTTAGCACAGGGACTGCAGGAAGGCCAATGATGAGGGATATTGAAATATGAGGGGAAGAGGTTAGGAATAGATTGGATAAACTAGACATGTATAAGGCGATGGGGCCAGACTGTATCCATTCCGTCACAACGAGACTGGACCTTGACGTGGTGTGACGGCTTGCGCATCTCGATGACCTATTGGGCTAAACTGGACGGTGTGGCCACCACACCGATAGAGTCACTCATACCAGGCAGGCCAATGGTAGAGGTCTGACAAACCAGTCTCCTGGTCCTCCAGGTTGGGGGTTGGAAGAAGGTTGGCATCTTTTTCCGGAAAAAGTACCAGTTCTGGTACATTGCCACCCAACCGCTGCCTTGCGGTACAGGCTTTTGAGCCAAAGGCTTTGGTTGAGAACCCTAATCGTTCTCCTGTCTAGGTCTGGGCGTCCTGGCAGTATCTCAGCCCACACACAACCATGAATATTCACAACAACAATAAATCCATACTGCATCGGCCGTCTCGCAGTATAAACCGGGTCGCCCTATCTGCTGCATACAGCAGGGTGGATAGGCGAAAACATGCTACTGCTGACCCCTCCCCACTGTCCTATCAAATTTAGCTCTCAGGCCCCTCCCGACCTCCATTTCTGATAATTACTCTACAGGTCCCACAACAGATGTAGCTAACTGTAGTAACACTGAGCCGGTAAGTTCCGTCTCTTGCCTTTCAGCTTCAGGCCTCCCTCGTCCCTTGCTTAGACCTAGAACGCGAATTAATATATTCGATTTAGTGAACCACCGATTGTTAATCCTCAAACTAGAGACCTTTGGCCTTCCTTCAAGACTGCTAGGATGGATACAGGACTTCTGAGGAGTCGCACCTTCCATGTAGAGATAGCAGGGAAAAGGTCCACAGAAGGTGCGGTGGTTAGTGGGGTACCTCAGGGATCAGTGCTTGGACCACTACTGTTTTTAATGTTCATCAATAATCTCACTAAAAACTTGAAATGTCCCTGCTACATCTTCGCTGATGATGATATCACGCGCATGCTGGAGGAGTTGAATACTATTCAGAAGTGGTCATGTGAATGGTAGCCACCATTGAATCTAGACACATTTAATCAGTTGCTTGCTGGGGAACAGCCACGGTCTATTAGTGTTTTTGACAAGGAGGCTGAGGAGAGGGAGCTGAGCAGGGTAGAAACAATCAAGGACCTGGGTGTTCTCATCGAGGGCACTTCAAAGTTTCCAGTGTATAGAGGCGAGCCGAAGAGGAAATAGAGCGCTGTATATGTTGAGGAAAACGTTCGCGTCAAGGAGACCGGAGGTGTTGTTACCGCTTCATAAAGCTTATGTGAGGCCACATCTGGAATACTGTATGCAGGCTTGGGACCCACATATATTTTAAACCACACGAAGGTACTTGTGAAAGTTCGGAGAAGTTTTACAAGCTTGCTGGAGGGAATGCCTGGTAACTCGTATGAAGACAGACTAAGAAAACTTGATCTGTTTTCTCTTGCGCGAAGGAGGGTTAGAGGAGACCTGATAGAAACCTTCAAGATTCTTAAGGGATTAACCGGAGTTGAGGCGGAATATCTGTTCGGTCTGCATACAAACTCACACTCTCCGAGACCACAGTCTCGAGTTGGAGAAGAAGAGAGTTGCTACATCGATTAGGGCTAACTTCTTCGTATGTCGAGTCACCAACTGTTGGAACATGCTTCCACAGAGTGTAGTATCCTCTGATAGTGTGACAGAGTTCAAAAGAAAGCTTGATGAGTGCTGGCCATCTTTCTTCCCGGACCTGTTGTGAGAGTTTCGTTTGGATGAGTTTCCCTAGCACTTTCCTTCTCAGATTTAAGTTAGTCAACTTCCCATCTTTGTTTGCCATTATTGTTATCTCTTTTTTGAATCTTATTCATTGTTTTTATTTATTTATTTACAAAGTTAGCCTTAGTATCTGATATTATAGGTTCTAAGAGCAGAACCCGCATTAGTCTCACCTTTACTCTTGTTTCACGTCATTTCAATGGGAAGATAAACTTGCGTAGCTATGAACTTGTGTTCTGATGGCACTGATAGCTTGAACTTCCCAGCCTTCATCTGGTATCCCTCATTATAACTCATTAATTATAGAGTTCCTTTTCATTACCGTCACAGCATTGGCCGTCCTCAGAAGCTCACTGGTGCAAGAAACTGGACACTTGCTGGCTGAAGCTCTTTCGTCCTGGAAACTGAACTAAAGCGAATTACCATCCAACATTATGACGTCATAACGTGATAACACGGCTAGGGCGCAGACTCGTCCGCAGTGGGGTCTCTTGTGCCTTCAGTGCGTTTGCCCGGGAGCCATGCGTATGCCCCCGGGACGGCGAAAAAGTGAATCACTACTTCACGCATTGTCTCCTTACACCAGATTCTAGCATACTTCTGTGTAGTAGGAACTGTATGCATGGCCGTTAAAAAAGCACTTGACAGTTTCGAAAAAACTGCACCCTCACAGGACTCAACTATTTCGTAATATAATGGAATGCTTTTGTATTCGATACGCACACACTTAACTCTCAGACTTATATTTGATCCCTCACGTCCTATGAAATTTTATATCTCTACACACGACGACTATCCCAGAAAAACAAAACAGAGTCGGCCAAATTTCGCCCCTCTCTGGTCACGAGTTCTACCCAACTTCCACAGTGGCCAGAAGGACAGTCGGCCAAAATCGTTCAGTTCATTTCGCCGGAAATATTCCGGCAACCAACGATGCGACAGTGGCGTAATGGCTTTCTCCAGCATGTGTTCCTCTGGTCTACGCTTTCATTTAACCCGCATGATTCACTTTTGACCAGATTTTGTAGCGTCATGTAGTGGATATGCGTACCGTTGGCAAATAATTGTCAGTGTTCTCGACTGTATATCTGGATTTTCACGCGAACAGTGTATGCTGACTGCTTGTTTATGGTTCATCCTAACAGCCAAGAGCTCGAGCCCAAAAAGTATTAGGGCTCGGGCCGCCGCTCAACTCAACAGTGACGTGGAATATCCTTGGAGAAAATGTTGCTAAGATTGTAAACTAATAAAACGACTATGGTGAACTAGAAATGGTATGGATGCGGGTACGTTATGGACTGTAGTACACCGCCATATCGGATAGCCTCTCTAACCAGGCCGCTATGTATCACGCTATGTATCCCGGGGTTTACTCCGAGCGACATGTGTGCACACCTTCAGTCGTTTAGAGGGAGGCTCCAGTCTTCTGGTCAGCACTTGACAGGGTCGAAGTCAGTCTGCAATGTATCGGGATCACGAGCATTCCAATTTTGTAAGTCGCCAGTATAAAGAAGAGTGCTGCTGTAAATAAGGTCTGGACTGTCGTTGATATATCATCATATCATGATCGATGATCATCCCACATAAGTTACACCGCGATAGCTTAGCCGCAACACAACCTTTAGAAAGAAGTAAAAAGAATAAACCTAATGAAGACCGGCTTTCATCAGAGTAACCAAGAGAAACGGTAACTGATCGTATCTGAAAGAGCTAGAGCTGAACGAAGTGGGAGAGGAGAAAGAGAGAGTAATAACACAACCCGATCAACGCGAAGGATACATAAAGAGAGAGAAACGCAATAATAGACGGAGGGGAAACTGTAAAGTTGCTGAGCCTCACAGCGACGCGTCGGCTTTTCAGAACCGCTTCCAAATCACTTACAATCCTTTAGTTCAATTCAACTGTTTCTCCAAACAAACCCAATACACTGCGCATAGTATCAGTCAATAGCGCACACACCACAGTGACTGCGCCAACAGCCCACGCGGTTCGCTGTAATCCCAAATTATGCGACAACGTCATATCGTGAATTTCCCAATCGTCACCACCGAACACAGAGCACGAGAGCGCGATAGATCTCTGTCCAATTACCTAGGTTAGCGGGCGCGGACATCTACATTGTCCCGAATGTGCTCGCGTGCGAAACTTATCGAGTTGCTCACCGACAGATCTATGAATCACACCCATTGAGGCTATACAAGGCTAGCTGAATTAAAACGAGGACCTACCAAAGGTGAGTATTCATCACCACTCTCTCGGAAAGTGGCGCGAGAGTCAATAGAGAAAGCATACACTTCACACGTAGTGGGAGCAGACAGTCTCCCGACTACTATAGTGATGAAAAACTGAGCGCTACATGATGCAGCCCTCTGTAAAGCATACACTCTGTAGAATAGGAGCCAAACTCAGATTGTTCCATCAGTGGGTGGCTGAAGCGATCCTAAAATATGATTGGACGGCACGATCGGGAGGCGGTGGGATCTATAGCCACGAGTATAGTATGATGCTTTACGGCTAAGAAGGCCCTAAGTCGGATACTAAAACTGGTATTCACCATCAGTAAAGTTGGGCACGTCCAAACTGTCTGGAGAGCACAGATTACTGGACCTCAGATGTATTAAGAGTTAGTTGAGACGCACATCTTCGACTAGCGTCCGCACCAGAGCCGTTCCAGTGCCTTGACGATGAGACAGCCGGCGCCATGGAATCAAGAACCAGGTGGGCATCCAGGCGAGAGACTCAGTAAACAGTAGACACTATGTACGTCCACGGAGAGGTTGCCAACCCAGTGCATCTAGAGGCCAATATGCGCCGCTCTGCATGAATGACATCAATGTGCGCGAAAACTTAATCATCTTTTTCTCGAAAAATACGAACACTCACAATCTATGCTACAAGCTCTTACACACTAGCCCCTTGTCATGAAAGATCCAGCTCACTTCGGAGACATCCGCGAATACCTATCGGCGAATTCGCTTCTCTAGCCGAAGTGTAATCGCGCGCCGGATCACATATAGCGAGCGCTTAAGTAGAATAAGGAAGAATGTGCGGACTCGATAAACACGCGCGTGATTCCTAAAACGATTCCCAGGGATATTTTCTCAGCAAATTGTGCACAGAATCGTTTTTTGCTGATGACATGCGCCAATTAAAATCCACTCGATATGTCACCCCTCTCTGTAGCCCATTGAGAGTACAGTGTGGAGCATTAACAATTATTGTATGGCGTCCGCTATTTTCCATTGGTCAGACGTTGCCTGAGTGATGAGAAAACTTTATCGGAGGCGCAGTTATCCAGAAAGCATTGACTATGCGGCGCACCGAAAATCAATACCTAGCGTAGGTATTTGAAATATAAACACGTACTGAACTCTTTACTTTAGAAAGGATAATCAGGCATTCTCTCGAATCGAGTCAAATCTCCGTTCCACGAGATTTGTCAGTAGTTCACAGAGGATCGCGCTTGGCAATTTCAGTTTGTATATGTGCGTGCTGCAGGGATATGATCACACGTAAAACAAAGCGAACTAACACACGTGACGCATTAGAGGTCCGCCAATATATAGCATGTGCCAAATACTGAAATGCCGAGCGAAACTGCCTTGCACCAATATAGTAAGCGAGCACACATGCCTGTTGAATGGAACTTATCTCCCCCTTACGACCCCGCAACTTATACACCTATCTGACTGAGGTGAATCACTGTTGTGGAGCTCTGTCTGGGGCCAGGCCTGATTCGGAGAAGGCGGGCGCCAACTATAGCATTGACGTGCACGATGCCTAAAACCAGTACTGGCTAAAAATAGATTATGCTCAGCGCATAGCTGCAACAATCGCCCACCATTATCCGAGCGATGTGATGCTATCCCAAACCTTCCACCTAAACGAGACTCGGCCTTACCAAGGCGGCCGACCTGGACGTTCATATCTCCGGCCAGAACGACTATATCAGAACCATGTGTCGACCGAAGGAGAGCGGCCAGATCCGAGTAAAATGCGTCCTTGACGCCGCGTCACTACAGTCAGTAGGAGCATAAGCAGACAATGAATAAATTTCTGAAAGTTTTGCGTCTAGAGCTGGTTTTAACAGAACCTGCCAAGCGGACGGCACAAAGTCTACTGTTAACAGGAATCCAATCTACTAATGCGGCTGCGGCCGTCGTGCTGAGGACTATACCTACTCCAGCCTGACCTGTAACGGCAGCTGTGGAGTCACCCGAAGTGTATAACCAGTATCGGGTAGACAATGCGGGTGCTGTTAGTTCCATACGTTGACTACTGTCCTGGATTCTAGTCTCCGAGATACAGCAGACATCGACATCTAACGAGTCTGACGTTCGTGAGAGAGTGGCCTGTTGACGAACGTTGAAGGCACCTATATTAATTCGCGTTCTAGGTCTAAGCAAGGGACGAGGGAGGCCTGAAGCTGAAAGGCAAGAGACGGAACTTACCGGCTCAGTGTTACCACAGTTAGCTACATCTGTTGTGGGACCTGTAGAGTAATTATCAGAAATGGAGGTCGGGAGGGGCCTGAGAGCTAAATTTGATAGGACAGTGGGGGAGGGGTCAGCAGTAGCATGTTTTCGCCTATCCACCCTGCTGTATGCAGCAGATAGGGCGACCCGGTTTATACTGCGAGACGGCCGATGCAGTATGGATTTATTGTTGTGAATATTCATGGTTGTGTGTGGGCTGAGATACTGCCAGGACGCCCAGACCTAGACAGGAGAACGATTAGGGTTCTCAACCAAAGCCTTTGGCTCAAAAGCCTGTACCGCAAGGCAGCGGTTGGGTGGCAATGTACCAGAACTGGTACTTTTTCCGGAAAAAGATGCCAACCTTCTTCAACCCCCAACCTGGAGGACCAGGAGACTGGTTTGTCAGACCTCTACCCATTGGCCTGCCTGGTATGAGTGACTCTATCGGTGTGGTGACCACACCGTCCAGTTTAGCCCAATAGGTCATCGAGATGCGCAAGCCGTCACACCACGTCAAGGTCCAGTCTCGTTGTGACGGTCTGTAGCTGTTTTCAGGTTGCGTAGGGATACTGCGTCCTCACAGCCGTCGGGATGGTGGACGCGAACATGTCGGATTACATTCTACAACTCAACCTCCTCTACGTACGGATCATATTTCGACGTCCGGTTTTGTTTTCGGAGGAGGACTTTGTCGGAGTTCACTAACCAACTTGGTAAGGAGAGACCCGTGGAAGCTTTACGGTTATGATAGAACATTCGCTCGTGTGGAGTACAACTGGTCGCAATGCACATCAAAGATCCTATGGAATGAAGCGTATCCGGTAGCATAGTCTCCCAGTGCTCAACATCACGACTTTTTGATTTGAGTGCCAGCAGTATAGTTTTCCATATGGTACCGTTCAGACGTTCAACTTGCCCGTTAGACTGTGGATTATAGGCTGTAGTACGGCTGGTTGCGATACCCTTATCGTGGAGGAATGAAAGTAATTCTTTCGAAATGAAAGCAGAACCACGATCAAAATAAGTAAATGCAAGCAAACCGAAAAATGGAAAATAAATTGGTAAGGCAATTAATCACTGTAGAGGAAGAAGTGTCGGTACACGGATAGGCAAAAGGGAAGCGGGAAAATTCATCGATAATTGTCAAGAAGAATTTATTCTTTGAGGATGAAGGAATGGGTCCTTTAAAATCAATGCTTAGTCTCTCGAATGGTTGGGTTGCTTTTATCAGAGGTGTGTGTGGCGGAGTGAAAAAACGGGGTTTGGTTTCAGCACAAACTTTGCATTGAGCGGTGATCCGTTTGACATCCTCGAGGCTGAAGGGTAGATTGCGTGCACGGACTAGATGGAACATACGGGTACATCCAGAAGTACATAATGATTCACGAAGTGTTTTTAGATCGACAGCATGAGTAACAGAGCAGTTAAAGTTGCGCGACAGAGTATCAGCCACACGATTATCAGAGCCAGGACGGTAAAGAATGTCATATGAAAGTTGGAAAGTTCCAGTCGCCAACGTTGTATTTTCTCGTTCTTGATTTTCCCTGTCTGTTTTCGATCGAACGTAAAGGATACGGAGCGCTGATCTGTGATGAGTTTAAAATGGTGACCCAAAAGAAAATGCCGCCATTTTTTAAGCTTTCCACAATAGCGTAGGCTTCTTTCTCGACAGAAGAATGCTTACATTCGGATGGTGTTAAAGTTCTGGAGAAAAATGCAACTGGTCGTCCATTCTGGTTTAGCGTTGCGACAATGGCGATATCTGATGCGTCAGCTTTCCACTGTCAGGGACACTCCCGGTTCAACAGTAACAATCATTGAGTCTTGAATCTCTTTCTTAAGATTGATAAACGAAGTCAGAGCCTCTTCGGGAAGAGGAAAGGTCTTATTTCTGACGAGCACACTGATTTTGTCTGAAAATTGTGAGATCCATTGAGAGTAATAAGCGAACAAGCCAATTGATGGGGCTGGTAGCTCTTTCAATGGTCGGAGACGTTCCGGATCCGGTTTAATGACACCCTTTGAGAGTTCATAACCCAATAATTTGATGTTGCGCGTCCGCATAACACTTTTGTTCATTAAGAGTGATTCCGTACTTGCGAGCGATGTTGAAGAATTGTGTGAGATTACGATCATGATCTTCGTTTGAATTGCCGCAGATAGTCAGATTGTCCAAGTAGGCGAAGGTCCCAGACAATTTCTCTCGTTGGATGATATTGTCGATAGTACGCTGGAACGCTGCCACACCATTGGTGACGCCGAAGGGAATACGAGTGAATTGATAGAGACGGCCAGCTGCTTCGAAAGCAGTGTAGATCTTCTCTTCCGTCTTGATGGGTATCTGATGGTACGCACTCTGGAGATCAAGAGTACTGAATACCTCATAACGAGAAATTTTCCCAATAAGATCGTCAATCCGGGGTAAAGGGTAGGCGTCTAGGTAAGTGAACCGATTGATTGTCTGGCTGTAGTCCACTACCATTCGACGCTTCTGCGTTCGTTAGACGTCACCAGGACTTCTGCTCTCTAATCACGGCGTCCAAGAGTTTTTCAGTTTCAGACTTGATAGAGTTCATCGGATAAACAATAGCGCCTGGATTTGGTGACCACTGGCTGACAGTCAGGCGACAGATGTTGAAACAGAAACGGCGGAGTAACAGAAATAGCAAGCATGTTGCAAAGTGAAAACGGTGGCTCAGAAAGGTATTTCGATGCATTTATGTCTTTTGAGAAAGTCATGTCCTAGTAATACATCAGTACACAGGTTGTTGAGAAGTGACAGTTTGATAGAGTTGTATGACAGTTGTTTGAAACGAATAGAAACGAAACAGTGACCGAGTGTGAAACTGGATAAACTGGTAGATGCCATAGTGATCCTTTGACGGGAAGAATGGATTTCCATTTATGTGCCCGAACAACAGAATGAGATATGTAGCTTTCCGAACTGCCTGTGTCAATGAGAGCCTGTAACCGAATACCGTTCACGTAAATCTCAACGACAGCATCTGACAAGCACGCGGGAGCCGCTGCAACTGTGATAGACGATAATACAGATTCCGATATTGCAGCAGAATGTATAGTCTTAGAAGACTGACACACCCGTTCGTAGTGCCCTTTCTTTCCACAGCGTTTGCAGACAGCATCACTGACTTCATAGATGTCACCGTAAACCACCAAGAGTCACAAAGAGCCGTTCTATTACGACAAGTTGCCTGTGGCTGCCGTATATTCCGTGTCATGCCTTTGGGACGAGCGCTTTTCGGTACTCAGTAGTTTCTGACGTCACAACACTGGAGGGTCGTTGATTGTAAGAGAGCGATTGCTGTTGGGCTAGTTCCAATTGTCTAGCTACATCGAAGGCTGAAGTGAGGTCCAAGGATTTATATTCGAGTAGTCGCTGACGACAGAATGAGTTCAAACCACGAATGAATGAATCACGAATAAATTCTTCACGATACAATTCAGCAGAGACTGCTTGGAAATCACAGTCCGAGGCCAACGTTTTGAGTTTCTGAAGGAATTCGCTCAGACTTTGCCCGTTCTCTTGCTTAGCAGTGGATAGGACATGTCGAGCAAAAATTGTATTTTTTTGGTTGAATGTAGAGATTCTGGAGTGTACACATGGCTGTTTTGTAGGAGTCGCATTCCGTGATGTGTTTGTACACGGATGAACTTGTTACGACCCCCTGATAGAGAAAGACAAGAACAGAACACAAAGACCACGAGCAGAGCAGTATCTCTATCACGAACGAACGCAACGATATTGCCAAATTGCACGAAAACCAGAGCACAAATATCGGAACCCAACTCTCGCAACTTAGATCCCCCAACAAGTAAGGAAAAAGACGGCCTTCAAACGAGCTTTATTTGCTGCCCAGCCAGAAGGCAAAATACCGATTTACAACGTCTGTATTTATAGGTTTCGGGTGACCTTGCGCCTAGGCCACCCAATGGACCAATCAGAGGTGAGCGTAGCTTCTCGGACGTTCGAGAATTCTGGCGGGCGTTCAAATTCTCCAAAAATGGAAAATCCATTTTTCTCGGCAAATATGGCGAATTTTTGGGAAAAAGTGCCTTTTCCCAACAAACTGACATAATTAACAGAG
>LOND01000279.1:76360-89136 GCA_014220965.1 Paragonimus kellicotti
TCACTGGCCAAGTGAGTCAGACTTTTGAGTCATTGGCTCCGGGTGGGTCCCCCAAGAAAACCCTGTATCCTGTTGTCTCGCAGGTCAGACTTTTGAGTCAGAGACTCGGGGTGGGGTCCCTCAAGTCAACCCCCTTCCGCGGCATAAACGACCGGGAAGTATCAGAAGTTATCGTTCTCCCGACAGTGACATTATTAACCCAATACGACTTTCTCCTACTGTTTTACCCCCATTTCTTCTGCCTTCCGTGTGCCTTCGACCAAGACAACTGGTAAACATTGGCGCCTTCAATGTCCGCACTCTCCGACAAGTCGGTCAGCAAGCTGCTCTGGCTAGTACTCTCTCAAGTCTGGAGCTTGATGTGTGCTGCGTGTCGGAGACGCGAGTCTACGATTCTAGCACCGTTATTCACTTGAGCTCACCTCTAGATAACTGTCGATTCAAGCGCTTCTCTCTCAGGGTTTCTGGTGACGCCGAAGCTGAATCTCGCGGTCAAGCTGGGGTGGGAATCGCACTGAGTTCCAGAGCAGAGCAATGTTTGCTCGATTGGATCCCAGTGAACAGTCGCTTGTGCGCTGTCAGACTCAATACATCGGTTAAAGTCTGTCGACGCAAATCAGAAAGGTTGTGTTTTTACTATATCGGCTTCAACGGACGGTTGTTCAGTTGCTACCAAGGATGTGTTCTATAACGCCCTCGTTGACTTTCCGAAGTAGACTAAACACTGACATTATCGTACTAGCTGGCGGTCTTAGTACTCAGGTTGGTCGTTTTTTTCCAGAGCGGAAACAAATGAGGTTTGTTTATTGTCCTGTCACGGCGCACTGAAAGTGGCTGTGGCTGTGCGCATCCCACGGTCTCTATATTTCGAGCACCGCATTTCAACACAGGAAGAAGCAGTGTTACATGGAGACCTCCGTGTGCTTCTCAGCCGTGGACGCAGTTGGATCATATAGCAGTCAGTTACAGGTGGCGTCCACTCTGTTAAGGACTGTCGTGCCTTTTGGAACAGCCATCTTGATTAAGATCATGGTGTTGTGTGTGCCCGTTCTGTTTCGTCATTTGCCCAACGGACATACGCTGGTAAGTTCAAGGTACTGTTCAAACATTCGAGCGATGGGAGTGTAAAGAAACATTGATGAACAAGTTGCCCAGTTCGAGTCAGGTGAAGGATCCTAACGAACACTGGGAACAAATCGCTGCAGCTATGAAATCATGCTGTGAAGAGGTATGTTCCGAAGGAGCTGTTCAGTTGCGACAGAACTGGATTTCCGTCACGTCGATAAACCTCATGAACAAGCGTCGCTCGATCCCACCTGGTTCTGAATATGATGACGACCGTCGAGAACTTAAACGCAAGCTGACTAAAAGCTTGCGCAAAGACCGTGAGCACTACTTGGTCGAACAGTCGAAAGAGATGGAAAGAGCCTTTTTATCTGGGAATTGCAGAAGGCTTTTTTCCCTGATCCGTGGTTGTACTGGTCGTCGAGTCGGTGTAAGTGAGACCATATGTGAAAAAGATGGTTCACTTATCACCAATCAATCGCGTCGACTTGACAGGTGGGCTGAACATTTTGAAGAACAGTTCAG
Organism: Paragonimus kellicotti; assembly: GCA_014220965.1. Taxonomy (NCBI): domain Eukaryota; kingdom Metazoa; phylum Platyhelminthes; class Trematoda; order Plagiorchiida; family Troglotrematidae; genus Paragonimus; species Paragonimus kellicotti. The sequence goes on from LOND01000279.1 coordinate 77,951, forward strand.
CTGGCCTCAACCAGACCATGTGGACGACGGGACCCGAATGGTCAGTTATTGCGTTCCAGACGGCCCTCCGTCGGAAGCAGAAGTGGTCCTGGAGCTCAAATTATTGAAGCGTAACAAGGCTCCTGGACCAGACCTCTTCTCTTCTTTTCAAGGATGGTGGGGAAGGTTGATATCAGAACTGACTAAACTCCTCCAGACGATTTGGGAGACTGAAGAGGTACCTCGCGATTGGTGCTTGTCAACAGTAATTCCCGTTTTCAAAAAGGGGGCCCGAAGTCTGTGACAACTTCGGAGGCATCAGTCTAGTGTTTGTTGCCTTCAAGTTATTCACTGGCCCCACTTCACATCGGCATAAGCACCATAATCATCATCATCGTAGCAGCCATGAGCCTGACCAAAGGTACTGTGGCTCGGGCTGCCGCTCACCTCAACAGTGACGTGGAATATCCTTGGAGAAAATGTTGCTAAGATTTTAAACTAATAAAACAAGACTATGGTGAACTAGAAATGGTATGGATGCGGGTACGTTATTGACTGCGACACACCGCCATCTCGGATAGCGTCTCTAACCAGCGGTTTGAGTGATCACGAGGACCCCATCCAGGCAGGCGACACCTACCCACTTTACTCAGTGGAGCAGTCAGGGTCTTCATATTTCGTGACCACGTTGTTGCTTGACCACCACGTGGTTTCACCCAACTGTTGGTGGTCTCAGTATATAATGCCCGGTACGGTAAACGCTCAGCTGGCATACGGAGTACGTGACCAACCATCGCAGGCTGTGCAACGTGAGTAGTTGACCAATTGATCGCGCATCCCGAGCGTTCCGGAATACGCGTCAGGCGAACGGCTGGGTTGCTCACGCCGCTATGATGGTTATGTTGTGTCGTTTGCCACCTGTTGCTCATGCAGAACTTGTTCCACCTTTCTGTCTGACCTATGCAGTCAACTTGGTGATTCATTTTATCTACGAGGAGTACGGTTTTTGGCGGTTTTACCGCACGATATTTTTAGTGTTGTTCTCGCAATTCTTCGAATATACTTGGCCACAATTAATCAAGTACTAACCAGATAGATGTACAAGAAGTGATTTCCTGTACGCTGTATGCTAGCTCTGAACTCACAAGGTTTACTGTTCCAGATATTAACCGTGAAATTCGTCCTTTTGATCAATGTATTTCCAGCAACAATTTGATCAGTAGCTGATGCTCCGGAGAACAGAACCATGAACTTGTCTTGTGATGTGTCAGATTAGTAAACGGTGGGTAATAACAATAGAGCTTTGTAGGTTAGTCTTAAGGAGACAGTACCTCAACCTGTAGGAGCCAGCAAAATTTGCCGAAATTACTTACCGCACTTTATTTAAAGTCTGTTCAAACGTGGTACAAGGTCCGTGGGGATCGAAATGTTATTGGCAAGATGGAATAAGTGAAAAAACGTCAGTAACAGCACTTTCCTCTGAGATAGCCTCCAAAGGAATGAAGTATAATTTAGAATTTGCTACACAATAATCATTACGGAATCAAAGTACGTGTGATGGGGAGAAATTGGTGCAGCGGAGTGCTCACTTCAGCGATTAGATATCACTCTCCTAAACTGATAATAAGAATAGGTCTGTCAGAGGGTTACTAGGTGTGTACACAACTTTGCACGTTAGGAGCTGCCCTCCCCTCAGATGCGTGTAACCCACTAAGAACCCATTTATTACCATCGGCTTTTCTGGTCAAAGATGAGTTCTGATCCCGATAACCATTTTGTAACCTGTCTCTCGACACTTTAAATACGAATCGTTTTAAATTCTGGGCGGCAAGCCTGTATGTTGTTTCCATATATTGACATACTGTGAAACTGTACATTTGAGAATGCGAAAACGTCCGCATATTCTTCCTTAAATGTCATTTGCATCTTCTTTTCATAGCTGCACAATTTGTATACAGGCTTATGTCGCCTATAGCTGACGTTCTTGGTCATCGTGATAATAACTAAAGACAATAGTGCAACTGGATTTTGCTTATGCCTGACTGCTATACAACTGTGAAGTTCTAACCACGAAAAAAGGAGGGAAAGGCTGGAGCCTAACTACTAAAATCAATTGTCTATATTCAAACATTCAACATCAAGGCGCCTACACCTTGCAAACAAACAACCGAGCTGTAAGTGAAAGTAAGGCGTCATCAGCTTCCTTACGGCTTTCACTGCCCCGCATCATTAAGTGCACTCACTTCACAGACAACTCGGCCAAACAACGACAACATTCACACCACTGAGCTCGATTAGCCGCCATCTCACTCCAAGTCTCTGGCTATTGATTCCTTGAACCGCAAGGTCCTCAGCCCGGGAGACGAATCTGACTTACAGTGGCCAGCCTCTTGGTGAATGGCTTCATCTCTGTTACGCAGATCATCGTCTGTCCACCTCACACCCTACGCCAGTCAGCAGCATCATCGGTAAAATATACTACCGCTGGCGTTCTTAGTCTTTTTCTGCTTTCCGAGTCCTTTAACTGGTGACATCCCAGATAGTAATCAGTACGCTGTTGATAGTGGGTGCACATAACTACATTTGCCTACGTTACTCTGGCCCTCAAGTTGCCTAAACCCGGTCAGCAGCTTTCAGATTGATCGTAACTTCATTCTGCAGCCGTGCTACTGATAGTCCTTGCTAGTTACGTCATCGTATCATCTCGATCTTTGATAATTTTTGACTTTGGATGTAGTAAATGTTGTGGTAAACATCACTTTAGCCATCCGAAGGCTTACACAGATTCCACGGCAAATGTTTGACAGAAGCTTTCAGGAAAGTGTAGGACCGGCGTCTATGAATATTTTCCGTATAAGGATTATAATGTCACTTGAACTTGCCGACCTAGATTTGTAACGAACGGCTTTTGGTCGTGCTATTGCTTATCTATTAAACGGACAGTTTTTTTTTTACGTTTTTGTATGAATTCTCTACCGATATTGTTTTGTATTTGTTACCGGCTGTCTCTATCACTTCAGAATATTACTTCTCATCTGTTCGATCGAAAACCGTAAAAAGACCTTAACCTTCTCCTTTTGGATGTTTTATGTGAAGTGTAAGTGCAATAAATTATAGACGGATGAATACATTTTCTTTCAAGTCTATTCCCCGATGTATCATTTCGGATAATTTTTTAGTTTTGAGTTTATGAGTGCTTCAATACATTCTTATTCACGACGAGAAAAACAGCATTCGGGATTCGCTGACCGATGGCCTGCCGATGATTTTTCTTCATCTCCTTTGCTTGTTCGCAATTTGAACCGGTCAACTGCATCGAGAAACGGTAATTACATTTCACTTTACATGACTTATTCAGCTTCACTGTATGGATCACCCGTCTGTCGTTACCATGATCGAAACGTCTCACTCTCCCGCCGAATTTCCGTAACTCCGTCGCCAGTTGGCTTCTTTTCCCCATCCTCTGTGCATCGTACATACACAACGAGCCTGTTTCCCCCAACGCACATGACCAACCTGCCCAATCTAACTCAGCGTGAACCAAAAGGCTCGAGCGGCCAAGGCCCAATGAGCACCAGTTATCGAGACTCGTATCAATCGTGGTTAAAGAGAGACTATGTGTTCGATAGCACTGGAACTGCCAGTAAACCGTATCAAACCTCAGCCTCTTCTCGTGCGACTCGAGAATATAACACCAAACCGCTTTCTGTAGACAGAACTTCCAATGTGAGTTCTATAGTTTATTCTCCAGTGATTTGATCTCATTTATCGTTTTATTGCTTGCTGAAGGGTATCCCGCCGGCTTTATGTAAACCTACCGTTGTACAGATCTTCAAGGCAATCAGCGTCTACACCTTTTCGATTAAAAGGGAAGATATTAAGACTGCACCCTTTCCTGTTGAATAACACATTGCGTAACGAAAAAATAAATAGTGTACGATGATTTCGCATCAGCTAAACGTTTTTAGTGTCTGGCGGTTCGGACGACCGGCCTGAGTTTTTAAACTCTCCGCTATTCACTTATTTACTGCTTCAGTTTCCTGCATAAAAACTGGTAGATTGAGTGCTTTTGCTAATTGGACAACTGCTTTGGGCTCTGTTTTTTTTTTCCGCGGGCCTAATCAAGTTTGTTTAGTGTTCAAAAGAAAGCATGTGTCACATTTTTGTGCTACTTACATTTAATTTAACCCCGTTACCCCCTATCGGGCCTTTCGAGGTAAACAGTATGCAGTGTGTGTATCATTCTGCTTTGGTAAGTCGGTGAGAATGTGCTACCCTTCAACATAGTTAATATTTTGTGAATCTAATTTATCATTTCTGTAACTGTCAATCGGTATGCCATTCTTCCGTTGTGTTAACAACTTGCGCATACAATCTAGTCACTCTATACACACGAAGCTGTTGGCTGTTCCGGCTCGCTTAAAATTTATGTAACATCAGTTTTACCTGTACATTGTTCGATTACCCATTGGATAATACAATTTTACTGAATTTAGAAAATGAGAGAGAACTGACACCGGACACACGTTGTTCGGTGCACGTGTTCCACTGTTATTTTATTCCCTCCACTGAGCAGAAATGACGTTTCAAAATTGCTGTAGTCTACTCTTCGTGGGACGTCAGTTTGAATCCATTTTTACGGTTCGGCTGCCAGTTTCAAGGCGGCCGTTTCTCATCAGCGCCATCGTCGTCATCATTACATACAATAATTCATTGGTGATTCAAATCACTGCTTAGCTGCCAAACAACCCTGAAGGGAAGAAAATTCAATCAGAAGTCAAAGATGGAGAAGAAGTGGGTGCTGATCGCTAAAACCTCTCATGACTAAATTCAAACACTCAACAGCAGGGTGCCTAGGTGTTGCAAACGAACAGATGAACTGTAATTGGGAGTGTTATGCCTGTCTGCTATACGCTAACAGCCGGTATACTGTTTTTACCTGGGAAGTTGAATTTGTGTGCAAACTTTAGTGGATCTCCTGGAGACAATTATCTAGTGTGTACTGAGTGTTTTAGTTGATGTGTTCGTCGGCTGTGGTAGTAACGAATTGCAAGATTGAGGGTGCAGTCATAGCGAATTTTGCTTGACTGTTGACAAGTTAATTTTACGAGTAACTTCTTAATGAATTTTAATCTAGTGTATCGTGTTTAATTCTGCTTTTGCTTGCAGGTTGGAAAGCGGCTGTGCGTATTGCACTGTGCTATATAGTAATCCCCAATATAGGTCATTATCGATCGCTGCTGAACACATGGTGTTATACTGAAAGTTACCTGGGAACTGTTTGTCAGACCCACGGGTTTTAATTGGAACCTCGGATATCTCGACTACTTCGGTTTGGTTTCCAATGTGACCGTCGTACTTAACCCACGTGTATTCAGAAGCCAGTTTGGTGACTAGATTGTTAACCTGACTTCTCAACACAGTGTTAAGACCATGCGGTTTTCCGAGGTCTCAAGACCAATCGCTGTACCAACGGCGTTTTAAATAATCACCCTCATTAATCACGAATATCTGACCTCGTTTACGCAGCCTCGGACATTACGGTTTTCCCAAACGTACCCGGTAGCCCATTTGCAAACCAGCGGTGCAGGTATCATACAAAACGTCTCAGGATGCATCTGGTGGCACTTTGCCTCTCACTGACAATGTGCTTCTCCTTTGGAAGGCAAGCCGTTCGAGGGGACGTGCTGCCTGATGAACCATCCGAACCTGGGTCTGCTTAGTGTAGACTGGATCGATAGTCTTGTACTGGCGGAACGTTCGCCGAACGTGCCGTATGCTGTGAGGTGCTGTCTCAACGAAAGTTTGTAGCAGTTTTCCAGGCTGGTCTCGATTGCTACATGGTTGCCTCCCTCCGTCTGAGGCTCGATACGATACCTGTCTTTAGACGCAAACGACCTCCTCCGTACGTGACGTTAGTCACCGTCCAGAAGTCAGATCACACACAGAAAACCAGAGTCATCCGACAGTCAGGTACTTCGAAGAGGCTGCGCCAATCATTGTCATAAGGAGACCCAACAGGTGGGTGCGTATTTGTGCTGCTTTGTGCACTGGTCTTGACGCGGCTTCTGTTGACCATCTATATCCCCCTCCTGTACCGGAAGGTTCATGCATCAAGTTGCATGGAGGACGATTCTTTGTCAAGTTGGACCTGGCGGTTGCTCGTCTGCAAGTTGAAGTCACACCATGGTCCAGAGAAATGACGATCACTATCCAACACTGAATGTTCCAGTGCACGCGTTCGCCATTCGGCGTTGAGATTGCTCTCGTCCAATGGATAATGGCCACGGTGTTGATAAAATTCTCTTAAGCAGTCGCACATCTGGACGATATCACAGTGACTGTCGTCAACGAGGACGAGCCGTCGTAGTGTTTCAACCGAGCGCTCAGTGAGACAAAGGAATACGAATTCTGCATCCGTTATGAGAACTGCCAATTGTTTTCACGTTCAATCAAGTACCTGAGGTTTATTTTCGATCATAGCGGTCGTCGTCCGGGCCCTGACACTATTCGGACCACTAACCAGATGCCCGCACCATTACATTGTTTTTTTTTTCCTGGGATGTATCGCATCCGAGCACCCAAGAACCGATGGTCGAGTGCATTTGATGAGCTGAGGACGATGTTCAACTCCGAAAAATGGTTGGCCTCCAGATTGTGGTCGCGTCGGTTGCATCCAACTTTGGAGTCAGGGCTGCAATCAGTCACATCTTTCTTAATGGCTGTCAAAAGGCGATTGCTCATCTCGACAGACGGGTGAATTGACAAAGGAGCCCTTGCAGTCATCTGTGCCGCGAAGAATTTCCGTAGGATGTTCTTTGATCATTTCACCTTGCTCATCTGTCATAAGCCATTTCTTGTGGTCTTGTGACCAAAGAGGGGATTTCCTGTCTACACAGGTAGGTCGCGATGCTATTGAATTTTGATTTTCAAACCAAGGTAGGTTTACCAAGACGGTTCCTGAAGCAGACGCGCTCTTCTGCTCGACTGGATCACAGACGCTAGACTCAGATGGATCGGTACTTGCGGCCTTATCAATCGAATCCGAAGACAATCAGATATTCTCGGAGACTGTTTATACACTTCCAGTTATTTCGGGGATGATCCGTAAGGCAACATAACGTGGCACAACATTCCAAACCGTACTCCAACATATCTGCACGTGTTGGCTGCAATCCGAATTCTTAGGTGATTTGACATAGTACGCTCGGAGACGTTCCTTGTTTTCTACTTTCAGTGATTAGTTTCTCTTTGGAGAAGAAGTTGTAGTACCAGCGGAACTGCTAACGAAAGTTACCCATCAACTTCACATCGGTGTTTGGGGCTCAACAGAATAAAGGCATTAACACATAGCAATGTGGATGTCCGAAGACCTAGAACAGCTGGTACATTCATGTCACAGCTTACGCACTGGCGTCTAAAGCATTTCCGAAAACGCCACTACGGTCGTCGCCCAGCCTCGCAGCAGCACGGTTCAGACTTTATTTGGATTTCGCAAGATTACTTTATGGGCAGAACTCCTTCATTTCTGTGATTGTATTCAGTAATTGGCCGGAGATTGGCGTGCTAAAAACGATCACTGCAGAATGTACTGTCTCTCAGCTCCAGAAGATCTTCAGCAGAGTTGGGTACCCGGAAATGCTCGTGAGTGACGCAGAAACCAGTTTACATTGTAGCTTTCCGCAAACAGAATGGTATCAATCATATCCACTCGCCATCCTTCCGTCCCCATTCTAGGGGGCAAGCTGAGTGTTTTGTGGACGCGTTCGAACGCCCTCTTTAGAAGGTTCAAGGGAAGAGATCTACCGCGGAAAAGTTGGAAACGTTCCTAATGCATTACCAAGTGGCACCGAATCCACAAACACCGGGTAGAATATCCCCGACTGAATCGACGTCGACCGGAAGATTTGGTTACCATTGACTCTCTTCGATCACTGGCGACTACACCGGGAACTCAGATTGGAAGAACGGTTCAGTCTGCACAGTGGATCGAAAAGTCGGGATCTTCAAACCGTCCAACGGTATTTGCACATGTTTACATAGGAACCATTCAATCAAATAAACCTTTGCCCGAATTCGGAAACAATTTAGGTATGCCATCTATGGGTTGCAAGTGACAGACGACGTCTGGGTGTTCCACGCTAACTCATAGACATCTACGGCTGTACTCAGTGGGGGAGTGACTTGTCGCTAGATGTCATCCTGGATACCCGTGGTTCACAAAGTTGGAATTTACCACGTCATCCGGCATTATCGAGGATTTCCCTGCACACTGTCGTTTGCCTAGGTGCTGAGCAGATCGAACACAGATCGAACTACTTGTTGCCGCTCTCACGTTGTATTCAAGGTCACAGTTTTGTGTGGATAATGCAACATCTTCGTAGATCTTGCTAAATCCGAGCTTCTAGTGAATAAGTGCGTTATTAGCAGGCTGCTGTTTTCGTCCTCTCCGTTATCTTGTTTTATTGTAGCGTAATTCGTTGGTCCTGTACAATCGGTCGGGGTTTGGACTATTTGTTCGAGACTTTCGTTCGAAATGTTGGTGTTCATCAACACAACAGTATGCACTCAGTCGTTCAAGCCACTTTACGCATGAGACGGAGCCTCCCATCAAACAGCACTATTTTGCTGCACATCCGAAGGAAAGTATTTGACCTATCACAGTACCGTTTGCAAAGATGTAACAGAACCTGTGACAGCTTTAAAAGAATTGGATTGGACGATTTTATCTATTCGATGTCCACCAACCATTCGTGGAAGGTTACAACCAGTCTGCCGGCCGCTCAAGCAAGCTGGTCTATCGGAGAAGTGATTAGTCAGAACGTCACTCAGGTGTAGCATCGAGTTTCTTGTAGAGGGCACCGGAGGAAAACAAATTGTTTAAGCGTGTCACGCATTAAAACCGACTATCGACAAACGAACAGTCAGCTGACAGAAAAGCTGAGGCTTCGGGACCAGTCAGATTTCTTCAGTTGACCGCTGCTTCCTGTCTGTGGATTGAGATTGCTTAGTGCAGCAAGTACTGTCTTTTCAATTTTGCTTCGGGAAGCATCAACCCTCTCTTTCAATACTTACTATTTGTCGTACATCGTTCATCTTTGACCACATTAAGATAGACTTTTCTGGCCTACCCCTTTCGTAAGGATCACCGTCTTATCCCGTTCGGAAGTTGAACTCCGGTTCTTGTGCATGAGAACAAGCATGTTTACGATTGCTTGCAGTCGAACTATCGCACCTAATCGATTATAAGTAGCGCACAAGTTTTTGGCCTTTCTACATCACTTTTCACTGTATGTATAGATTGCCTAAATTGGCGTTTCTCAATTTTTTGGCCTACCGCTTTCTTTCAAATTTTTGTCAACGCCGCTCTTTTCCAGTAATGTACGCTACGGAGTTGTAAAGCTTTTTTTCGTCAAAATATTATTGATTTCGTGCACGTTGGAAGCCGTCTTGTCGGGCTTTATCTGTTCAGCGGGATAAATGGTCCAAATTGGCCATAACGGAATCGTTTCGTTAATTTCTAGTGTGAGCAGCACTGAACAACTGTACCACTAAACATCATTTAATCAGACCAAAATATCTCGTTTTACAATATGTATATCATTCAAGATGCTGCTCTTTCGCTTTGCCACAGGGTTTGCAGTATTTGGCGATGAATCACATTAACAGTAATAAAATGCTTTATTAACGCACATACTAATAACCAAGCCAATAAGACGACATTTTTGTTGATGTACTAGTGTACCCCAAGTGTCTCCTGGTTTCACCTGTGTGCACAACATCGGACGGCAACTTGCGTGTTAAATAACTCAAGCGATCAGAATTATCAATGTCTGGACTGGTTCGACTGTTCGCTCATACGCTGTTCATCACATTAAGTTCTCGTTTGACTGAAGAAGTTGCAAATAGGCGTTAGCATGATCACTACTGGAAAAATTAAACTATCGTGCATCGACAACATGAAATCCACCACTTCTGCTATGGTTGTCGCATATTTTTGTAGCTCCTGATATGGTGCTACTTGGCAGTTGCCGCGAATCCTCGGAGTTTCGCCATCACCCTTCAGCATAACCACAATCATAATGTCTCATACGGCTGAATTCACACGAGTGCTTGTGCCTTCCATTTCTATCCGACAGAGGAAACCTTTATTTCCATTTCGACACCATAAAACAGAACCATGAGCTTCCAGAAAACTGACTCATTCTCTGCTTCCAATTTCCCTAGAATCACTTTCACACCGTCTGTGTTGCAGCACGCGCAGCACACGATCAGTTGACTAAGTCAAGATTGCATCACTCACAATTTTTCCGCATCATTCTTGTTTAACGTCGAACAAATGTCCATTCGTTTCATAGCTTTCGATCACAGACTCACTGGATTCGTCCAGAATACCAGGGAGCAGATGCTCGTCACTTTTCTATCGTGGTGTTACACTTGCAGTGTGGTTTCGTCAAGCGACTTCGAAGGGCGGCCACCTACACCGTGGATAACGGGATGCGTCTAATTTACATTTTCTTGAGTTTGTCAAGTACACGGTAGTTCTCTGTATAACAAACTGGGTGCTTTACCTACCAACGATTAAACCATGTTGCATTCCTGACTTATATTTTGGGTACCTGTGAATGAATAGTTGCGCTCCGGGCATCACTTGCAATATATAGTTTGGGTCAGACTCCATGTTACGACTTGCAACTCTGAACTCCGTAAAGTTACGTTCGATACTTTAAAATTTCCCAATGTTACCACTTTTTGCCGCATGTATGGCAAATATCGTCAGTGCCGAAGCCCTGACTTTTCACAGTTATCAAAATGCAATGTTGTTGCTGAGATATCGGCGAGAATAGCGAAGACATGTTTTTAACAACCTGCGCCACCTATGGCGCCAAAAAGCGTCTGAGTGTCGCCGAAAAGGGTATATAATACTTATCTACGTTTTTCTTTGTGGTTCGGAAACGTGGCCCGTTCGTGACGAAGATACAGACGGACTTGCTGTATTTTACCACCATTGTCCCTACCAAGTAGCTAGCACCAAGTGGGATGATCGTGTGGAGAAAAGCGGCCGTTCGTTCGGGATACGCGATCGATTGGTCAACTACTCACGTTGCACAGTCTACGATGGTTGCATCACGTACTCCGCATGCCAGCTGAGCGTTTACCGTACCGGGCGTTATTTACGGAGACTCCTAGTAGTTACGTAAAACCGC
>LOND01000279.1:99144-112898 GCA_014220965.1 Paragonimus kellicotti
GTATGCGACAACAAACCCTGTAATGTGATGGGTGGTCTGAAACAACTTTACTACAGACGTGGCGGATCAATTACCGGGCTTCACTTGTATGATGTGCATAGGTGTTTACTGATTTATGGATCCGACTGGGTCATCGCGTCAACGTTCAAACACAAATTTTTGTATTCTAAGTTTAGGTTTTTAGGAGAAACGAAACTCTGATGCTCATTTGGACTTATTTGTGTACGTTTAGTTGGTTTAGTCTCTTAAATGACGCTTCATGCTCGATTCGTCCCTCAGTAATCTGAGAAGTCCAATTGAGTGTTTCGCCGTGGCACCAGAAAGCGTTTTCTGTTATGCCGCACATTGGCTCATACGTAGGTGGGGTAACGTCGACTAAGTATCATGGCATTATCAGACCTTCGATTCGGTTGCAAGTAGTGCTTTCCGAAGATGTTTTATTGTTAGTAGCATGATCCAGGAAAGTATGTGCGTTCTTCAAGGTTGTCCTGTTCTGACTGTTGAAGCTGGATAATGATTTATGAAAAGCTGTCTCAGACGTTTTTTATTTTAAATGATGTTTGTCAAGGATATTTCATCCCCTCCCCTCTTCAGTTCAATGTAAACGACGTTCTGGAAGGTTTTCCAATGTCCTTGTTGGATTTCCTCCCGATGCAAAAGTGACCTACATGGGATATACGGAAACTATTGTTGTACTTAACCTCTCCACTGAAAACATGCAGACCGTGCTGAACTAGGTGAATAACCGGACTGATATGAATGAAATGCGCTTCACATCTTCGACGTGCAAAGTTGGGTTTCAAGATTGGCGTACTCTTAATCCTATCCACTTTATGGCAAGTTGTTCGCTCTTGACTTCAGACCGTTTCGTTTATTTAGGTAGCACCACCTCGTCAACATGCAATAGTATTGAGAAGGTGTCAGCGCATATAGTGAATTGCGTGTTGCCTCATTCAGTCTTCAGTATCCGTGATGTATTGAAGACTTATCTGGCTGCCGTTGAAAGGGAAGGTTGCTATGCTTATATATGAACATATGTTCATATATATCTGCCTTATGGCCCTGCAGCTTGGTCAGTCTGTGATGGGAATGTGGACGGACTTGTGATATCTGACCATCGTTGACTTCATCCATCAAATCGCATTAAGCAAGGTGATCGCTTGAGCAACGTAGCCATTCAGCAGCGCGTATTTCAAAATACTAGGATACGCGATCAGTTGGTTAACAAATTAAAATGTTCAATCTGTGGCTGCTCCACCATGTATTCCATATTCCAGCGGAACGATTTTGACGCTGCATATTAATTACTTTGACTATGGGCAGTTGTATGAATCCACAAGGCGATCATTTGACGATGTACTGAGTATTTTGTTACTGGCTGCTCCACCATGTATTCCATATTCCAGCGGAACGATTTTGACGCTGCATATTAATTACTTTGACTATGGGCAGTTGTATGAATCCACAAGGCGATCATTTGACGATGTACTGATGGTTACTGAAGAATAGTAAAGATTCGTAAAGGCCTTGACTATTCCGGTGGTTAAGGTTAGTAGTTACCATCTTCCAATTTGAGACCTCGTGATCGTCCAAAGTCGCTGGTTCGTAACGCCGTTCGGCATGAAAGCATGCTGCAGCCAATGGCGCGTCCGCATACACACTGTTATCAGTCCAGGTTAATCCTGTTTTAGTGGTCCTTCCTCTACATTTTCTCACGTCATGTACTCTAAATGGCAGTTGGAGTCACAACACATTATGCTTAGATCCATGGCTGTTAATGTGTGTACGTCTGTTGATGCCATCCAGCTGCCCAAATCTAGATAGGGGAAGTCGAGATAGCCGTCACTGGAATCGGCAACCAGATGATCGGTACTCGATGTGGTTGTCGTTCAACTACTTGGCTTTGATGTCGTTCAAGCGGGAAGCTACTATACTAATTCTAAAGTTCATCTTATTCAAACAGGCTCATTTCACATGGACTACTTTTCATTAACGATCCTGTGTATTCGCACTGATGGTTTGTAGAGTATAATTAACACTCGTTAGTCGGTCAGTTGGGCTGTCAAGGTGCTCTTTGCCTACTAACATGTGCGAACACACGTGTATGGCCAATTCATTGCTTCCGTTTACTCAGAGTTCATTAAATTACACAGAAACTGTTATTCGAACTTATAATACCTTTGTTTTTGTTGTGGTGGCACACGTTCTAGGGAACCTTGTGAGCGGTGTTGCTCTATGGTTGCGAAGCATGACCAATCTGATTGAAGGGTTTAACCCGTTTTCAAATAGTTGACTATCTTCATATCTGCATACAATCGCACTCATCGGACAAGTAACTACGATTACTCTAGGTTATTTTGCCACCTGGTTAATCTACCCTCTGACGGAATTCGCCACTTTCTCAGGGTCCTGCATATTAAGAGCAGCGAATTGTCGCATATAGACAAATTTCTGCTAATTTGCCACCTTGTGTAATTCGCTAATAAATGACTTTTTCCTCAAGTGGTGAATTAACTGGAAGTCACTGTATTAAAATATGAAGTATGCATTTGTTAACGCTGGTGGAGCTGGTTCAGTCACTCCAGCCACTAAGAATGAATAAATCTAGACGGTTAGGACACATACTGGGGTTACCAGCTAGTTGTCTATCACGCTGGTCACACCATACCAATACCGCAGTCGCTTGGCGTTGGTTGCCAGGTTCACAGGCAATGATTTGTCGTGGCAACATGACAGTTGCTTGTACGTTAACCTCCATAGATCGTGTTTGTCCCTCAGGTTGGTGACCGCGTGAGTTACAAAGCACATAACTGTAGCTTTTCTGGAAGCTGGTGATCAATCGGGCTAGGTGACGTGAATGTCGTCGTTGCTTAACTGTGTTGTTAACTATTGAAGCGGAGTTTGTTTTAACATTTGCGACCTTGTTTTCACTCACAGCCCAGCCTTTCGTTCACAAAATATAGGCATCTTATTGCGGATTGTTTGAACCTGAATAGGTTAGCCGGGCGACAGCGATTAGTATTGTAGTGTGCAATGTAGGATGCCTATTTCCCCCATTATTTTGGGGTTGCCACATCAATACTATCACTCCAGCTGTCACTTCACGTTTAGACCGAACCTGCTTGCAGAACGAGGGCCCTGTCATCGCTTTAATTGCGCCGACGTAATCCTGTGGATTCGTGTATGTGTGTGTGTATTCCTAATCCTAGTCAATGTAGCATTGATTTGGTTTTTGTTTAAGCAAAAAATGTGTGCACGCACAAAACTGTCAGATATTCTTCTCCTTGTTTGTCCGCGAGAATGTGCTCCCTGGTTCGATAACGTAGCACCTTGACACATTTACTTGGATCATTGACACGAATTCAATTGTCAGTCTTTTGACTCACGTCAGTCAGTTTGATGATTTTTCATTTGTGTAACATTGGTTTGGCTAAAAGATTCTTCCTATCATATGCATTTGCGTGTGTACACTCTGATCGCCTTGGATTTCGGTCATGTTTATGGAAACAATGCGCATGAAACTGTTGGTATAGCTCAAATTGGTTCACTGAATGGTTACGTAGTTGGTGGTTTGGTATATTCTATTTGTTCAATATTCATGGTTTTTTTGTCAAATTGATTTTTCACAGCTGTTTTCTCAATAGCCTTCTTTCCACGTTTCACGTCATCTATTTTTCAGCTTATGTTTCTTTGATGAAAGAGCTTTGGGATCCGGAGCTTCTCGACTCTTCTGTCAGCCCACATCAGTTCAGAATGCAAATACAACGTTTCGCCCCGATTTGTTGGTTACGCGTGAGTTCTTCATACATAGTACAATTCAGCCTCACGTTAAGTCAATCAGATGTAGGTACGATGCATCCGCACAGATTGTCTCAGAAGTGTGGACCCGGATACAAAATTCAGAGTCCGAGCCGAAGGCTTATTCAACAAAGATGTGTATAAAGGTCGGTGAACAAACAGACACAATACACCGCGGTAACCACAGCCAGATTGGCTGACATGGGGATGTGCCCGTCTTTCTGATCAAGTCGCTCGGCACTATCGTCCCAATGTATTGGTCACCGCGGCTGCTGATACACTTCTCCCTAAATGTTTCAGTGCTTGAAAGGCCACACTGGACTGGAAACCAGCATGCATTGTTGACTGCAAATAGACAAACTGACAATGCGATATTTTCCTAATGAATTGTGCTATCACGATCATTTTTACACCGAACGCTGAGTAATAAACAGCTGTGTGCATGGACGGAACAAATTTACAAATTACTAGAAGATTAATTGAAACATAACAGAGCAGACTACAACATTTATAAATAACTCTGATGACAGGTTAGAATCGATATATACATTGCACCGAAGGCATTTCGGACGTGTGGTGTATGGAGTGACTAGTTCGTTGAGTGTCTGTCTGTCTCATTCTTCTTTTATTATGTTGGAGCATACTTTTCGCAGCTCGGTTTGCTGAATAGCAGCCGTGCACAACTTGTTCTGGACGAGTTTAACATGTTGAAACCAGATCACACTCCTGGAACGCAAGTAGGAGAACGACCTGCCGACAGTCTGACAATTGAACAGCGTACAGAACTGGTTTTTATTTATGCGGCTTGTGGTGAACGTGCGGAGGAAACCTCTAACAAGTCTAATGCAAGGCGTGTGGGTACACGATCGGTTACCTGTAAATCAGTTCAAAGGCTGGTGAAACAGTCTGTTGCAATGGACAGTGTTCAAATCTGCAATGAAGTGGTCAACCGCGCAGATAAACAGGTAGTTCATGTGCTAAGGATGTACCGTGACGTGCAAAAAGAGCCCCCGAAAAAGCGTCTGTTGGACCGCTCAGGAAAGTAACACTTCGAATTCCGCTGTACACAGACTACTCAAGAAGATACACGTAACAGACATGCAGGCAGGTCAGATTTGAGTAGCTTTGGTTATCAGATGTATTTCCACGGTATTTACTGAAAAATCAATATTGTGTTGAATGAATTCGTGCATAAATCTCATTTCTGTCATACCGATGATCCCCATCGGTTTGCTCCAATCCAACAGCAACACAGTCCAAAGCCTATGGTCTAGGCGGAGCTTGTTGGAACGCGGATTATTAGGCTTTTCTTCTTTTGGTAAAAAGGTTATAAATAACACCTCCATTCACGTAATCACTTACAAACTAGAACACTGTTAGCTCCGATTGCTGCCACAGAATGTTGTATCGGCGCTGGAGCAATTCGGAGTACTTAAATATGTTTAGTTTCAACACGGTGATGCAACACCAAATTATGCACTACGTGCACCAGAATAACTGGATGAAACATCCGGGTGACGATGGATCGGTCGCTGTAGACAAAGGTAGTGCCTTCACGGTCGTCAGATATTACTCTACGTGTATTTTCTTCTTTTGTGCTACTTAAAACACAGAGTATACAAAGAACGTTCACAAACAACAGAAGAACCGAAAATGACTATAATCGTGGAATACAATGCAATCTCTGAGACTACTTTGCGACGTGTGCTGTCATCATGCCTAAGTGATCTTTTGTGAATAAAACCGCAGAGGACATTATGAGGTTCTCTTGTGAACTTACGGTTCACATACTAATTTATTTTCTTTCTATCTTTGCCTGAAGATAACGTGCACTCGTCAGCAGGATGGCACATCTCTAGCAGTAGATGGTAGATTCGTATACTTAGTAGATTACTGTCTCATTAAAGTACCGTTTGGGTTCATGTATAGTGGAATATCATAGATTAGTTGCCTTGGCACACGACGCATTAAGTCGTTATTCAAAGATACACGTTGACCAGACGTAATGTGTAAGAAAGCGGTTGAGGCTGAAGATTTATTGCTCGGAATGTACAAACTGTCTCGCATACTGCTGTAAACGGCACCGATAAGTGTGCATCAGGGAACTATGGCCAGTTCTAGCCAACAGTATCCAGTAATATTTACATGTTGTGTATGCTTCATCTGTGACGTGCGAAAATAGTCCCAATATCGGTATCTGTTTCCTAAAAACGACACACTCCTATTTGTCGTCGTCATCATCATCATAGACAGCAATACATCAGTGGTTCACACTGATGCTTAACTACCACACAACCACGGGAAGAAAAAAACTTATATAGGAAGAAAGAAGAAAAAGAGGAGGGAGGGGAAGTGGACCTAACTACTAAAAATAGCTACGTCTATATTCAACATACAACATCAAGGCGCCTACACCTTGCAAACAAACAACCGAGCTGTGAGTGAAAGTAAGGCGTCATCAGCAAGACAGCTTCCTTACGCCGTACATCAGTGTGATCTAGTTACGGCATGGCGGACAAAATTTTCGAACCAGCTGTCTACACCGACCTCGATAACGAAGTAAGTTGCCCTCATCACGGATAAATTGGTCAAATAAGATGTGCTGGAAGAAGATAGAACGGCACGCTTCAATAACACGGCCACGAAATTGAAAGATGCCATGCCTTGCTTGGCGCATCGAGAAAACCGTTATAAAACGTCACGTCGGAGATTAGAGATGGAGCAGTAAGCCTAAAACACAGCATGATGTGTCTCAGATTCTATGGGAAAATTGGTTTTTTCAATTAATCTTCTAGTAATTTGTAAATTTGTTCCGTCCATGCACACAGCTGTTTATTACTCAGCGTTCGGTGTAAAAATGATCGTGATAGCACAATTCATTAGGAAAATATCGCATTGTCAGTTTGTCTATTTGCAGTCAACAATGCATGCTGGTTTCCAGTCCAGTGTGGCCTTTCAAGCACTGAAACATTTAGGGAGAAGTGTATCAGCAGCCAGGTGTTATGGATCGCGGACCGCGGTGACCAATACATTGGGACGATAGTGCCGAGCGACTTGATCAGAAAGACGGGCACATCCCCATGTCAGCCAATCTGGCTGTGGTTACCGCGGTGTATTGTGTCTGTTTGTTCACCCGACCTGGTTAGGAAGCCTGTTTGTTGAATAAGCCCTTCGGCTCGGACTCTGAATTTTGTATCCGGGTCCACACTTCTTGAGACAAAGTGTATATAAGTGGTAACTGGTTGGCATCTCCGCACCAACCTAGTTAGTTTTGACCTCATCACCTGGTTTCCCAGGTTTTTGTCGATGTATGCCGGTGATCGGTTATTGTTCGCAAGCCATTGGAACAGTAAGCATATTCCACTGTCTTTCTAGAATGCAGCAATGTATGTGCCCTTTATTAGAGGCTCGGATCCCAGTTACGGCCACTTTACGCTTGTTTCCCGAGAGTGGCTACTCACTCGACAAAGCCTGCTTATTTCACAGTCGACTCCAATATGACGGCCAAATCCCCTGATGGAACGTTGTTCCGGTTCGTTTCAGTGTTCGTTGCTGCTGTGATTGTACACCATCACCTTTGTCAAAGTCTACTTTTATTTACTTCACATTTTTACACCCATGAACCGTCCAGTACGGGTTTTCCCCAGTCATCACAAAGATGAGAGCGTACGTAGGTGTCATCTGTGAACAAAGTTTGACTGCACCTAAGTGGGCGGTTGTGCTTTGCTTTGTGGGTTTATGCCATTTTGTTGTTTCCGACTTCTGTTAGTATCGTATTCTAACAGTTAATCAGTTCTCGGTTCTACGAGGTTCATGGTTTGACCACACTTACGCTGGATGCAATTGGCCTCAGATTCTGGTCATTGTTTAACTACGCTTCCCTTGCATCTCCGTCATTATAGACAACAATGTATCAATGGTTCGTGCTGATGCTTAACTTTCATACAACAGTAAGGAAAAAGACAACCCGTAGGCAGAAAAAAAGGTTAAGAGAGGGAACCTAACTACTGATAACAACTTTGTTTGTACTCAAACAATCAACATCAAGATGCCGCACCTTGGAAGCCAACAATCAAGCGTTAAATGAAAATGCGGTATTAACAACAAGACAGCTTCCCCACGGCCTTCACTGCCCTGTGTCATTGAGTGTATTTGTTTTACAGACAACTCGACCAAACAACTAGAATGTTTAAGTTGGATATAATGAAGTTTTTCAAAGATGCCCTGATGAAAGAGCTCTTTGGGAAAATTTTGATGCAGGAGACAGCCAAAAATCATACTTTGAAACTCCGAGGGTCCGCCCCTAGAATATGGTATCAGAACGTGTACACAACTTTGTTCCGTGTGTGCTCCATAGCTCCGTATAGCAGAGCTGAATTCTGTTTGATTGTTATGAGGCATGTGCTTCACAGATCCAGCACACAACTATACAGACTATTTGTAACCTTACTGACCACAGACCTGCAGTCAAACGTCACGTCGCTTAGGTCATTGCATCAGCAAACGTGTTTGTAATCCGTCTAATTCTTGGTGTATTTTGTCGCTGCGCCATTTGTGCTTACATGTGATGGTTCTACATGCATTCCGTGTGAGCGTGTGTTATGCGGGATGCCAGTGTTTATCTCATTTGATTATCCCCTTATGTGTGTACTGTTTCCGTTTTTCTTTTATACAGCCAGCAAGACTCACAGGAATTTCTTCGTTACGTTTTGGAGGGTCTACACATGGAAGTAAACCGCGTGACGAAAAAGCCACCTCCAGTCACACCGGATTACGCGACCGAGGACAAACTGGCGTGAGTTTTTCGTTTCATAAGCCCAATTTGTACTATCTTGCTCTCTTATTGCGCCATAAAGCTTCAAGTTATGTGACTATTAAAAAAATTGAGTATGTTGTTTTTAGCTTTTGCACTGTTTTTGTGTATATATATATATCCACCGTCCAACATACTAGGCCTTTGTTTCAACAATGATTTTAAAATTCGATCGGTTATGTGTGTACTGTGTTTTTCGGTTGTCTATGCCAAGGTCGAGGATATTTCTGGGGACTTCATCCAGATCAATGATTCAAGAGTTATATTCCGCTGGTAGTTGGACGAGACACGAAGATCATAGTCCGTGGCAAACTGGTAACCGATATGCCTGTTTGCACACCTGTCAGACGTGATCCGAAGTATCCAGTATATCCTCATTTATAACAGACTTGTTTACTACAAGTCGTCGTGGCAATTCCGTGATTAAAGTGAATGCGATTATTTATTTCCTACTAAAAAAAAACCACGAGTTGAGCGGTTATTTGTACCTCATCTCATTCATCTACTGTAGGTTACTGATCAGTAGCTTGTTCTTGCGTTATTCTTATGCTTTGCGACCATCAGGTACTCAAGCCGATCATTGCCCCCTACGTCTGGAGGTTGAATGTCACTGTAGAATCTGTCAGGATTCTCGGCTATACGCAGTCTATCGGGGCAGCTGTAAACCTCTTGATTCAGGGCAGAACAAGACAGAATGTTGAAGGTTTACTCGGATAAAACTGGTTCTGTACATAAATAAGCAACGGTTAGCAAATTACACAACTTACAACCAAGTGAACTCTGTGCACGGAATTTAACCGTCAGCAAATATCAACCAATAATACGGTAGCGTAAACAGTCCAATGCGGCGGTACAAAATAAACAAAGGGCGAGTTCAAGTGAGAGTTCGTAGTGTCGATGCAGAGTGGGTTACGTGTAATAATGTAAGGAATTACGGTCCGGTGTTATATATATATATATATATATATATATATATATAACCTACAGTACGATAGTTTTACCAATGGGATGTAGGTATGGGAGCAGTTAAGATCTGCGTTGTGCACATCACTGGTGAGGGATGGTTGACCGAGGAGTATCGTCGCCGTACAGAGTATGGAGGTTCGGTGGTTCGATCTTCCAAGCGGGCGTTTTGTCAACGCACTCTCAATTTCAAGCATAGTGATCCGAGCACAACTTTAGTTGATTCTGGCCAGAATAAACAGTCATCATATATACGACCTTCTTAGCTTAACCACTGATGAGTCGCATCATCATTATCAGTATCATCATCGTCATCAACAGTAATACTTCAGTGATAGACACTAGTGCTTAACTGTCATACAACCCGTAGGAAGACAGAGGGTAGAGAACTTATTCTGTGAACCGCCTACACCCAGGTTCAAGTGTTCTATATTAAGTCCGCCAAATAGCAACAAACAGTTAGTTTGTTACGACCCCCTGATAGAGAAAGACAAGAACAGAACACAAATACCACGAGCAGTATCTCTATCACGAACGAACGCAACGATATTGCCAAATTGCACGAAAACCGGAGCCCAACTCTCGCAACTTAGATCCCCCAACAAGTAAGGAAAAAGACGGCCTTCAAACGAGCTTTATTTGCTGCCCAGCCCGAAGGCAAAATACCGATTTACAACGTCTGTATTTATAGGTTTCGGGTGACCTTGCGCCTAGGCCACCCAACGGACCAATCAGAGCTGAGCGTAGCTTCTCGGACGTTCGAGAATTCTGGCGGGCGTTCAAATTCTCCAAAAATGGAAAATCCATTTTTCTCGGCAAATATGGCGAATTTTTGGGAAAAGTGCCTTTTCCCAACAAGTTGCGTATAAGAGTGGGACGATATTCATAGTGCAGCTCTCTTACGACATCGTTACTTGTCTTCAATTCACAAACGACGATGTTTCCGACCATGGATCCTATTCGCCAACGTTTCCGACTGGAGCCTCGGTGGGTCACGAAGACTCCAATCGGATAAACGGAAACAACCTACCCTTCAGACCTGTGATTTGAGCCGCCGCTCGTTACAACAACGGTGGACTGTTCTAAAAAAGAAACTTCAAAAGCAAAAGAAGACTAATTGGAAGAACAAGCAACAGTGTTGATGTATCGCTGCCAAGGACTGAGGCAGGATGACGTCTGGTAGCGTTCCTAATCAGTGATTTGAGCGAGCACTAAATTCATACCTTGATTTTTCCCACTCATTAGTTATTTCATAGCGTGATAAACGTCAAAGATGTTACCAGTCAGAAATGCATGTTTTAATTTAATTTCATACCATTCAGTCATCTATTGTTAAGCTTCCCGGTTACCCAGCCCCATCAACAACCTTCGATTCTTCATTTTCTAGCTTGTGATGAATATTTTGGGACAAAGCTTTGCATTGTAGAACTGCAAAACTAATCTCAAGGAACAGAACGGAGTGTAATATTTCATAAAATCTGTACCTGATGAAATTTGTCATTCAACAGTACATTGTCTTATTTATTAATTAACTATAGACATTGGCCTGTATTCTACAGTCCTAGAAAATTCTCATTACTACGAAGCAGTACGTGACTTTCCATATCGAGACCTTACGAAATGCGCATCATTCGAATGTATTTCACGAAGTATTACTTATCCTTCGCCACACACCGGCAGTTGTGGTGCAGCTGATTCACAGGACAAACTAATGACAGGTGGTTTAGAAAGAGGTGACCAACAGTTAACAGGTTACAGTACCCCTTGGAATGTGGATTATTTATCTCTTCTCCCAAAGGTGCTACTCTAATCGATGTTCTAGACGCCCACCCCTTTGGTCATAGTTACCGAGACTGTATCGCGCTATCCTGTTTAGGTTTGTACAGCTTGTCATCATTCTGACCATATACAACTTGACTGGTACCGTAGCAACAAAAGCTATTTGAAACAATATAGTCCCCTCATACATTTGTTACGTTCTTCAAAGGCTGTTCGAGAATATAAGGCGAAAGCTTATACATTTGTTGTGGACGTATTCGAGGGTTTCTCTATCCATACCGTGAATTTATTCGCAGTCATATCAAGTCGGGTGAACAACTGGGAGTCACATGCAAAGTTATAGACAAAAATGGCGATTGGCTGATTATCTAGTATTCAACAGAGGTCACTTAAACGATCGGTATCGAGATGTCAACACTAACCACGACAGATTGCACAAGAAACAAAAAAAAACAATTTTTTCGCAAGCGGACAATGTAGCAAACATGCTCGTTTTCCGCTATTCATCAGCAGACAAATAATAGCGCATTTATCTGATTTTATGCCCTTAAAGTGAGTGGAATTGTTTAGAGATATGATTGACAACGCAGTCAATGGGTTTGACAAGAACAAAAAATAACCGTTACACCATACCATGTAGATTCGAACGTGACCCAACAGTTTAGTCAAAACCATGCACTGGAGGTGCATCAGTCGTCATGCCCACTCGTGTTATGAATCGATCTCCTTGAAAACTTCAACGTTGCCAAAAGTTTCCCTTGTGGTTACCGTCGATTCCTTCAACAACGATAAGAATACAGTCCGACGTGACTAATTAGTGGCGAACTAACGGAAATGTGCACATCTATATTTGTTTCGTATATGGCCAAGTTCACTCACTCCATCAACGTCCTGAAATTATTTTACTCTATCTACTGAGCTTGTGGGGTCCACTCCAAACATGTAGTAGGGCGTATCATGACCATTACTGATATAATCGCCATCCGTCTGTAAACTGCTCTGGAATGTGCAAGAAAAATGAATCCGTGACAACACTGAGGTTTGCGAATTGTCCCTCTAGATAATTCGTCCTTTTGTGTTTGTTACAGCAGTGGTGTATGAAACACGAGAGTACAGACCTTTTGTGTACAGAGGTGGTTAAAAAAGGTCTAAAGAATTGTCCAGTGCTTGCGAGGGATGCACATTTGTTGGGCACTTCGGGAACTGGATGAGATAGGTCCGCTAAAAACCTGTTGCCAAATTCATTGCTGGCTTTTAAGTAGTAACACACTAGCAATAAGGTTATTTGAGAGGTAGAGTAAAACATTTGATGGTGCTGAATTACATACGAGCAAGTACTGTCGATTTTTTTTCATCTATTACTGATGAGTAGTAGAGGATTTTGGTTTTCATATAGATTGAACACCCACAATTGATCGCAGCTGTCGCATTCCCATAGACTTTCCAGTCGGCCCCTTTCGAAAAGAAGCACTAGACTCGAGTTTCGCTCTCAGTAGTGCATATCCTTGCCACGACCGGGACTAGAACTCCGGCCACGCTTTCATGAGGCAACCGTGTTGACCACTGCGCCATTGACCTCACATTAGGCACGACCGAATTATCATATGTGAACGCTCAACCACTTTCGCTTGTGAGTAATGGTCACGTATGTTTGCTTTTGAACGCAAAGCCCTGTAGTCGATTACCCGCTCCGTCCTCTGGGTACTCGCAAACCGACCAAGGTAGGTCGTAGAATCACCTGACTTAATGCGATCCTATCTGACCTGTCAGGTTGTGCACGTGCTTTCCATGCGCTTGTGTTTGTCACACGCGTGTATTGTCTGTCTGGCTGTCGTTCGCCGTGGGCTCGATACATATGTCCAAAGCGATGGTCTCAGCGCGTGATGTGGCTGTGCACTTTTATGAAGGGCGGAAAGTGCACCAGCGCTTTTGGCTGATTTGTTGATGCTTATCCACCCGAATCTATTTAACGTCTCAGCTATGAGTGGGTTTCCCGATTGATTTTTCGGACGTTTTAAGCCGTGAGCATTACATCGTTCACTGCAATATTGGGTTGGCGATTTTAAGTTCGGCACTAGTTTAGTCTTACTCATCCACAGGCCGGATGCCACATTTTAACGTCTTTCGGGTATGTTCTCATGAGTCGAAGCAGTGTATACTGATTAGTAAAAGCGATTTTCATGCCACTAAAGAATGTGATATAAGCTGCGTAAGCACTGTTGTTATCGTTTCGGTGTAGCTAATCTTAGTTTTGGACAAGTGGACAAACTCGACGTTCACGGTCCCGATGTTGTTTCAATGAATTTCTTCAATTTCTTAGTGTTAAGAATTTTTACTTCAGTTCGTTTTTGCATTTATAAATTCTCTTTTTGGTCGGCATTCGTTTGGCGGGAGGTTTTCG
>LOND01000279.1:124998-155682 GCA_014220965.1 Paragonimus kellicotti
ATGTTGACCTGTAGTCTAAGTAGTTGAAGTAAAACCGAGCCTGGTAGTTTGTGTCCGGAACGTACATATAGTCGCTCCACGGACCACGCTTTGTGCGAATGACTGAAAGCTTACAGGTGTATATTGATCGACTGCCAGTGTCGTCCAGTCGGAACACAGCTCTATCATTTATGAAAACCGACAGTGGCACTGAACAATGTTTAGTGTTCCGTGCAGGTCGTTTCGAATATTCGAAGCTGAACGTCTTGATACGTTTGTCCGATTAATTTATGGTGCCGTAATAAGTCTCCTCATCATTTTATCGTTTCCTTTCCCCTGTTGTTTGTCCCGCTCGCAGATCTGTTTGTTGGTCAGCTAATGAGCACTCTGGAGTGTGCTGAGTGCACGTTTAAGTCAACCACTTTCGATCCGTTCTGGGATCTGAGCTTGCCCATTCCAAAAGTGAGTAGTCGGTTTCAGTCGGTGTACTTGTTTTACTCACTTGTGTTCTTTACGAGAATGTAGGATGTTTTGGTTTGGTGTATACTTCACATTTTGCTTTCGCGCCAGTCATTTGAATTGCGCGTTTAGCAGGAATCGCGTCGTGTACTCATGAAGGTGCATCAGCAGCGATGCGTTTGTATATATAGTGTATATATGCTCACAGAGTGAGATGGTCTTCCCTAAGCTTGATTTTCGATGGCAGAGACAACTGTTCAAAGTTTATGGATCATGTTTATACGATAACTTTAGGTGAGCTGTCACTCTACAGTTACGAAACGTAACTGTTTAGAACAGAGAAAGTAACTATCTTTATTCATTTGACCGTCGATATTTACATTCAGTCGCATCGATCGAGTAGCAAACACGGGTAGATTCTATGATTAGGAATAGAAGGTTTGAAAGCCAAAGTTAAACCGACTCGTTCGCTTATCCTGTAAGAGTGTACGAAATTAAGTGTTTGCATCATACACTAGAAATGCTAGCTAATCGCATACCACGCTGTGCACTTTGTCGATGTTGCAGTTGACTGCATTAGTGTTTTGGACGTTGTGTATATGAGTTAGTGGGATTTCTTGGTAGCCGCTGAAATTCTGAACGAGATACTGTAATTTCGATTTTACTTACCACGATCCCCTCTCGTAATTAACACTCCCGAAAATAGTGTCCACTATTAATAATAAGTTGCTTGGCAGATTTGATAGTTTGATAGAAACCCAGTTACAAAAGTTTTGAATTCGACTGGATTCGAACCAGCAACTGAAACGGTATGTCCAGACGCGGCAACCTCTCTTACCAGCTGAGCTACGGAACCGCGCCGGAAGATCAGAATTCCTATTTGAGTAATTAATTCGCCGAATCATTTTTTTGATTCCGTATGACAGTGCGTGGGGTACGTAGCTGATGTAACGCGCCTTTGCTCTGCCAAACGTTCTATCCCGACTTGGATGCTATACCCGGATCCCTGCTGTGCGGCTTCACCCAGTCTACTAGCGCGGAGTCAGGAAGAACACGACTGCGGAGAAACACACTGTAATGCCTACTTCAAGTTCGACAAAAGAATGAAATGCATGTAAATATATAGCATGAATTAGTTGCCGAATATGGCCATTTACAAGTTGAACCAATGTCCGCTTGTTTAGGCCACTTCGCGATTAAGTGGCCAAGTAGGGTCAATTCCATAGCCGTTGCACTCTGATTGGTTCATCGGGCTAGCACGACACCCACGCGCACCTTCACGCCTCATCCTGGTTGGTTCAACTGGAAAAACTTGCACGCCAGTGTTTTGTTGATGAAATATTTCGTCAGCCGTCACCGATGACCTGATTAGGTTATTTTGATGATATCGTCTCCTAAAACTAGCTGAATCCAGATGTGAGATTTCTGAACACAAGGCCTAGCCTCGAAGCTCAGCTGATAGAACAGTTGCCGCGTCTGGGCATACTGCTTCTGTCCCTGGTCTGAATCCAGCCGAAGTCGACATTTTTCGCTATTGAATCTGTAACCTCCAGTTTTGCGAACCGACGACCTGTGATGTGGAAGCTAAGATCTTCACTACTTGTTATTTCCAAGTAGCGAAAGATCAGTTCAATTATATGCTTTATCTGCTCCACGAATTCTCAACCTTTTAGGTTCTCACATTTTCAGTAAGTATGACCGAGTGAAAATGCGTCACACAATAGTAATAACAATAACAATAATAATGAGGTAATTTGTGAGTAGGGCGTCTCAACCAGTTTCAGTTGAGAAGAGCCGTTGCTTCTTTTTCGTGGTTGGTTTGAACATAAGAATGACTGAGTTTGTGCGGAAGTCACTCCGATTCTTAATTAATAGAGTAGTCTTCAGACCGCCTACGTCCCAGTACATGTGTGTTAGAAATTCTATTCACGAATGTAGGAATACGTTTACAAACATCTCATTTAAAGGATGATTTATGTCAGGTAGACTTTTGGATGCAAAATTGTATATCGTGAAGTGATAGATAACGACGAGAACGATCAACTATTTTGGGAAAGTTTCACGAACGTTTAAAAATGCTTTGATTGGCTAGCAATTGCGTAAAATCCGTCGTCAACAAACCTGGTAAACTAATGAATGACCAGTACATCTGAAGAGTGAACACAAGCTACGGGTAGCTTTTAGATGAATTGTGTGGGTTGAAGAGAAATCGAAAACGTTTGGTACCGAGAAGTATGTTTTTTAATTTTGTGAAAGGGTCATTGTTGTGAAGTGGTCACGTTGTGTTGTCACCCAAAGTGGTCTGTAGACACTTAGCAGACAAGTTTACCCAACTGTTCGTGTTTTACATGAAGAGTCGGTCACTCAGAACAGAAAATTGAATATCTTTCATAAATGAAAAAAATACATCGATACATTTGAATAGGTTTAGAAACGGACTGTGGGACTGTGACTATTATGTCCTATCCCGGCCCTTGTTTGTGTGTATGTCTCGACTTGGCTATTGAGTGACTGGCCTACTGACTAATCGTTCCTGTGCATCATGTATGTGTTTCTGTTTAGATCATCATCAGACAGTCGCGCTCCACGAATCACATGGCTGCACTACTGCAGTCCCATTGACTGTCATTGGCTTTGTCTATCTGATGGCATTCGTGTGCATGTTTTCAATTGCATGTTCGCAGTAAGAATACAACTATTACGTGTTCATTGCGTTTTGAACTAATGATATAACAGCGATCACCTTGATCGTTCAGGCGACTTGTCCAATATGACGAACAATAATAATATGATAGGTAATACGATAAGTAATGTGATAAGTGCTTGTCGTCCTGCACCACAGTACTTACATATTTGGTTAAAGTGTGCGATCACATATTGGCGTGTTTGTTGTATTCTTTGAGTACACTAATTGAATAAGGAATGCATTCTATTGAGCACCAAAATTAACGGTGACGAGACACGATGCTTTGAACGGAGTAAATTGGCTGCGACTTGTGGGCCAATTGTGTACACAGTCGGTGATAGAAACCGAATGTCGGAATCGTTGAGAGAACGTAGGAAACAATACATAGATTGGTTTGAGTCTGTGGTGTCCGCTTGATCTTCTATGTGTCTTTGTGTGTACGTTCATGAACACAGCTTTTTAGAATGATTCTCTGTATCTCACAGAATCCCTTTGTTTTCCTTCTTTTAGAAATCAAATGTGAACATTATGGATTGTCTCAGGTTGTTCACCTCCAAGGAAGATTTGGACGGCAACGAACGACCGGTAATTGATTTTATGGTCTGCTCTCCACTTGTCCACTCTACCGTGTACCTTTCAGGCGAATCCGCGGAAGTAGTTCTCTGAATAATAAGATCGAATTCCGGGAACGCTAGCTGCTAAAGACACGCTGTGTGATGACGGTCTACAACCACCGTTTCTAAAAATGAGCACTATCGTTCCTGAGTAGCTAGATTGTACTTTTCTGACTGCAGACGCTTTTCAATATGCTTCGAAAACTTCGTCTTGAATACGCAAATTGCGACTTTCAGATATCTTCCAATTTCAAATGTATATGTTGATCTCCAGTTTTCCTCATGTTTTAACACCCCAAGCCATTTTAGTATATTCGAATGAATATATAGGAGTGCTGGGATCGTGGTAGGCATCTAATTTCACTTGTTCATATGCTTTATAGTGAAGCATCTCATCGGATACGTTCCACCTATGTACTGTCTACTAGTCACCATGATCCTTCAGTAGTTAGGGTATCAAAACTTGTGAATTTATCAAGGGTTATCAGTCATTTTTTGAAAAGGATACGTCGAACGGGTAACGTGATATCCTTTCAACATCCCCATTTTTCCACTCAACATCCGTTACACACCGACTGATTGCATTTTTTTAATTTCAGGTTTGTGGACGATGTAAAATCAGGAGACGTTGTGCGAAAAGTTTTTCCATCCATAAATTCCCTCGAATCTTGGTGTTGCGTATCCTTTTCTTTGCTTGTTTCTGTGGATTGCATCAATTATCTGTACTCAGTAGTTTGCAGTCATTGCAATTCCATCATACGTTTTTATAGGCTTGTTTAACGTTCATTGCTAAGTAGTACAATCTATGGGCATGTGGGAAACTATTTGCCTTGCTTTCAGTGACCTTATTTGCTTGGTTGATTACAAAATTGTATAGTTGTCTTAAGTTTATCTGTATGCAACCCCATGTGCCGTCGTACCTAAACGCATCTATTTGTGAATTTAATAATCAACTTTTCTATGTTGAACATCACTCACATTTGATTACAGATCCGCGTTCAGATACACTTTTCCACCGGTACACTTCGAAAGAAAGCACTGTTGACGTTAGGGTTTGTGAGTAGTGCAAATGTTCATTTAGGCTAGGAGTTGGATTCAGACCATCGTGCTTTTGAAGATAGATCTGTTGAACGTAACTCATGTTGTATATTATTGACTCAGTCCATTTATACGTTGAACTACAATGCCGCGTGGACGTTACTCGGTCCCTTGGTCATTCGTTCCATTGATTTTAGTCGTTGACCCTATGATCATGATTTCGTAGTCATGTTGAAGTTATCAACCTAACCGAATCCACCGATAAACTGAATGAGTACACTACTACTGAGCCCTACTGATAGAGCGAACTTCAAGTTGATCGTTTTTTTTTGTCACAATTTTTCAGCTGCGTTCCCATATGAGTGATGCTTCATCCATAGAAATGACACTCCTTTAACCATCTACTTGGATTCAGTCTTGAAGTTCTTATTTTAAGTCTGATATACATAAGCTTCTTTATGAATAAATTTATACAGTTCGTTTATGCACGTTGGTTTTCGTTCCACCAGTTGTATGATCAATTCCTTGACCTACAACTCATTGTGTGTCAGATTTAAAACGTTTCTCTGGTGAACGGTTTCGTTCAAAGATGTCCATTCTTGTAGATTATCCTATAACGGATTTGGATTTATCTGAGTTCGCTTCATCCAGCTGTAAGTGCTTTAATCTGTTAGCCCTTTGTTACACATGCTTTATCTGTGTGGTGCATAAGAATATATCGTTTACAGCTTACAACTAACTCTTAAAATGATGTGCTTTTGCTTCAAAACCAAGCCAGTTCAGTTGTTGTTCGTGCAATGATTTAAGAAATATAAATCACAGTCGATGGACTGACAGTACATATTCACAACTGTGGAACGAGCACGGTTAATAAAACCATCAAGCAGATGAATATTAAAGGTGATGTAAGCCAACTGGAAGAATATTAGTGGAAGAAGGAACTAATTTTGGTCCATTTTATACTACACACGATTTGGCGTTTTTCCATTCTTTTTATTCAGAAGGAAGTTTGAATTATACCGACCAAAGGTGGTGTTTGTGGTTACAAACCCACTAGCACCACACACCATTGCTTACAGATAATAACTGTTACCTCCAATATATCTAGCCAACGACAGTCAACATTTTTGGGGCCTCAACAGAATAAAGCCAACAATGACCAAACTTGACGCTAGTTTCTTTATATCAGCCACGACAAATTATGAGTTGCTTGCAGCGCTGTTTCTTCCAGTCACACCCAGGGGGCGCAAACAATATTCAATATGCTAGTCTGTTGGTGGCTATGCGTAAGACTCAACCGAAGAGGTAACGCTGCTTATTCTAAAGCCATTTAGTTCATTCCAAACACAGCTTGCTGTAGTTCAGCGGTGCACATGTGGCGATGCCACTACGACCGGTCAGTGCTGTATAAAAATGATTTTCAAGAACGGATGGTCTACAAGTATCATGGATAGGAAGTGACCAGGTTTCCCGCTGCTTTCTGTTGCTAATGTTGACTGTGCTCTCTGCGTCTGGAAAATTCATGAGTTGCTTCAATTATCCGTTGTGTTTCCTGCTCTCATAGGCTAAAATTGTTCAGCCAGTAGTGTTTGGCCTGCATAATGACAATTGTTTGCGCTGACTTCCAGAGAAAGTTGTCAAAGGTTTTGCAGACAGTTAACCCCAGTGATCGATAATGTGTAATGGCTTGGGAAAGCAATCCCCATATCCTCCTGTAACCACAACGACCTTGACCCTATGTTTTAATTGATAAATATTTGAACTGCCATTCCGACAGTCACAGGTCATGAATTCTATTCCCCGACAATGAGACTCCACAATTTTGCCACAAATCTCCACTGTTTCGCTGGGGGTTTCTGGGTGCGAAATGCAGGCGGTCGATGTTTAAAAATCACATGGCTTATCTTTACGAAAAATAGAGCCTTTTGCTGATTTCCTTCTGACTATTTTAATAAGAATTCAGATTGATAAGTTGGGGGTTCGGAGCTCGCTGCATGCCTACATCAGGGAATTTGTGCGAACGTCATGCTATACACAAACGTGAACAAGTGTTATTCTGTTGAATGATGTAACGTTCCACGCTGTTTCGGAACGTGTGTTGTCAGCCCGACAGATGTTCGTAGTCAATGTTGTAAAGAGGTGTAGCGTCTGCATCTTTTTTATGCATCCGAACTTATCTCAGTCTCCGTTACACGTGAACTTCTCTTACAAATCTTCTCGTCATTATTCACATATCGAATATCGTTTACACTTTTTTATAACCCTAAACGGTCATAATTCATCCTATGGTTTTTCTTAAGTCACCTATGCATCTTTTGTTCAAGTTTGGCGATATTGGCTTGTTAGGTATTTCACTTGAGATGTGCACAGCTTGTGTGTTATTCTATGATTCTGATGTCTTATCCTTATCTGTTCAAAAAAAGCCAGTGACTAAATGTTGCAGTTCTGTGGGGTTGTCCACCTTCAATATGTGCGTATCGGTTATTTTTCTATATTATCTACTCTGGTGGTCCAGTTTCATATATCAAATAACAGCTGGGATCGATTTCTCTTGGTAATCGAGAGGACTCCTGACTGACAAATGTAACGAAGTTGCCAGTCACCTTCATTCCGACATGATCCACAAGTCCGCATTCTCTGGCTTAGTAATGTTGGATCTTTTCGCTGGCCACTTACACTGTCGATGCGTCACTTTAAGTACCAGGTACAGCCGTTTGAATCCTGCCATGTTCATGCAACGTTCCATGGAACTGTTGCTTGCCCTGCCTGCGAGCTGTGTTCTCCATTGTTCGTCACTGTATGTACCCGCGTTTTAGTCACCAAAATAGCTCTGTAATGTTCAGTCCTATAATTAGCACTGTTACAACTGCCTGTTCGGTTCGTTTTCCGCAGTTATTGTCGTCGCTGTCTACGCTTAGACAACGTACATTTGTGATCGAATCCGTTTGCATCGCAGCAGGCAGTGGTCTGGTCTATATCTACCGGCAACTGATTTTGAAATTTCATTAGACCTCTGTTACGACTTTCATAATGGTCGTTTTTTTCTGTTCTAGGTCAGCAGCGGCGTGCAAAATACAATTTGTACGCGGTTTCAAACCACTCTGGTAGTGTTTACGCCGGTCATTACACAGCCACTTGCAAACACCATTTTCGGGATACTTGGTTTGAGTACAACGATAGTCGGTGAGTTTCAACAAGACTGTTAACATGATTTGAACGCACTGTTGTGTCCGTTTTGTTAATGGAACATTTTTTTTAATGGTTCCGTTTCTATCCTGGTATATTTGTAAGAGTAGATAACTGGCGTCTTCTACTCTTCGAAAGAAAACGCGTATCAAACAAACTTGTTTTAGATGTTTCCTGACTGTTTGACACTCGTTACAAGAAACACTACGGGACTTATTGATGTCAACTCTGCATTGACAAGGCGAGAGATGGTCATGTTTATTATTTGAACAAATTGAATTACAATTTTTGTTAATGAGTGCATTTTTATGCCAGGTAATAGTGGCTTTGGTTGATATAAGTTAAACGTCACTCGCAGTTGATTACAGCTTCCGCATTCCCATCAGCCAACCTCGTTCAAAAGGAGGCACTGGATTCGAGTCTTGCCCATTTTAGAGCTTGGGAGCATCGAACGGAGCTAACAGGACAGTTAGTTCGTTTTTGTTTTCGAGGTGACTGGACAATCTGTGAATCACCATCATAGAAGACAACAGTGCATCAGCGGTTTCTAGCATAACTGCCATATAACCGTGAGGTAAAAGTTAAGCCCTAGACAAGAAAAGAATGGGAGTGAACCCACCTACTAATCAAATATTCCTATGCGCAAACATTCAACACCATGGTGCCAACACCTCGCGAACGAACAACGTGGAAGTAAGGAATCATTAGCAAGACAACTTTCACCTCTCAGCACCAGTAAGTGCAATCGCCCCGTAATAAACTCTGGCAAACAACAACATTCACGCCACTGAGCTCGATTAGCCGCCATCTCACCTAACGTCTCAAGCCACCGACTCTGTGAGTCGCGAGGGCCCCAGCCCGGGAGACGAACCCGACCTACAGTGGCCAACCCCTTCGTGAACGATTTCATTTGTCTACGCCAGGTCATCATCTGTCCACCTCGCACCTTGCGCCAGTCGGCCGCAGCGTCGGCAAAGAGTGCTCGGTGTGGCAAACGACTAGCTGGCATCCTTAGTACATGACCTAACCATCTAAGTCTGTGCAAATGTAAGATTGAACAAAGAACTCGTTTGACAATCACTACCAAATACCCGCTTCCTAACCTCCTCGTTGCTTACTCGCTGATGCCACCCGATACGAGCGATCGAACGCAGACATCGGTGGTCAAATACCTGAAGACGGTTCACGTCCTCTACCCTGAGCGGCCAGGTTTCGCTGCCGTAAAGTAACACAGCCCTCACTGTTGCCTGATATACGCGACCCTTAAAGCTTCAGAAAAGTGCCTCTCTATAACCAAATGTATCCTAGACTAGTGAATACCGCCCTAGTCTAAGAGCTATACGTTTCTATTTCACTCTACATCTCCGCTACCACTGATACACCACCTCAGGTACACAAACCGGTCAACAACCTCCATGACTTCATTATCTAACATTAAATCTACGTAATCACAACAATCTTGCAGAAGCACTTTGCATTTTGAGGCTGCAAAGCGCATTCCGAAGTATTTAGCAGAACGCGAAATAGCGTCTAGCGTTGTTTGTGCCGCTTGAAAGTTGTCAAACAACACCTTGTCGTCAGCATAATCAAGATCAGTCAGTCTTTCACCAGGTAGGAGGTCCACACCGGCATCTTGTGAGTGCTATAGACGGTCCTCCATTGTTTCATCCACCTTGATCTGAATAAAAGAGTCCTTGAAACCGACGTCACTACAATCGGTTGAATCTCAAGCAGATGCGTTGAAGAGATTTCTGAAAGTTTTGCGTCTAGGGCTGACCTTAATACAACCTGCCAAGTGGGCGGCATAAAGCCTGGTGCTAACAGAAATCCAATCTATCGGTGCGGCTGCGGTCGTGATGCTGAAAAGCATATCTACTCCAGCCTGACCGATAGTGATGACTGTCGAGTCACTCGCAGTATACAACCAGTTTCAAGGTAGCAGGTAGGCGACAGAGTTTTGGAACTAGTGCTTTTCTCGAAAAGGGTTTTCAGTGTGATTTCAACTCCTAAACGGAAGAGCTAGGAGACTGTAATTTTTCAGACCTCTATCTCTTGACCTGCCTAGCGTGGGTGACTCTGTCGGTGTGATCATCACGGAGTTCGGTTTAGCCTACTAGATCATTGAGATGGGCAAGCTGTCACATCGTATCGAGGCCCGGTCTTGTTGTGACAGTTTCAAGCAAGTGTGGCTGAGTTTTATGTATAATACTTTGTTCATGTGTGGTGTGAGGTCTCTGGCACAGTGGTTAACACGGCTACCTCATTAAAACGATGCCGGGGTTCAAATCTCACTGCTGGTGAGTTCTACCAGGAACAAATTCCGGGTATAGTGGTTCCTTTCTGAAGGAATTGTCTAAACAGTCTGTAGGAATGCGAACGGCTTATTCATCTATGAGTGATATTCAACTTGTCGATGAATTTATTTGGAAATTCCACCTAATTTTGCTTCGAAGTTAAACGCTTTTTACTAAAATAACTATGGGCGTTCTGTCAAGGGACCTTTTCAGTACTACGATACTCCTTTGTTCGGTCTCTCATAGTACTGTGGTGACTGTTCGGCGCACAAGCGATATTGTTTACTATCAGCCTTATGCAGCGACGATGATGGCCAGTTTGGGAGACTAAACCTATTGTGTTTAGACCTGTTATGTATTGTCATTGTGTGTTGGTTGCCTACAGCTTTTTACGTATTTTCTGGTTTCAAGACCTTCATCTACGGCTTCCTATTGCTGAGTGTTTCTGATCGATTACTACAAAGTAGTACTCTAGGTTGCTAATCACGTATCCTGTTTGCAGCTCACTTTCTCTATTTGTTTTCTTCGTTTTAGTGTCCGTTCCACAGGCACGCAGTCTATCGTCTCACCCGAAGGCTATGTTTTATTCTACGAACTAGTCGACTGAATAGTTTTTCTCTGGACGTAACTGAACTCACCGAATCGCCCTTCTGTTTGCGAGTGAAGTTAGTTTTGTGTGTATATATGATAAACCCAGAGCATTCGCTTATACACACGAGAACAGTTGGCAAACTACTGCTACCTTGAGCCCTATCCATCTTGCGTGCGCACTAACTCGCCCACTCCCCCCGCTCTCTCTCTCTCTCGATATATATATATATATATATATATATAATATGCACTTGGCTCAAAGAATATGGTTTACCCACTATTTTACTACTTGTTACATGTAACTTCCCACCGACTATCCCGTTTCACGATTGTTTCTTTTTTCGTTTCTTTTTGCTGCCTTGATTTTACCTTATTTTTCGAAGAATGCAGGCAATGACTAGAATTTCGAACAGCTGTGTGATCGGCGCAATTGTCGCACTCACGCATCTACACCTACCTCATTTTTTGTTTTTGCGTCCTAGTTTGCCTCTCTGTATTTTTTGCTGGAAAACAACCACGGTTCTGCGTATCATTCGGCAAGCAGTCACATTTCGTGTTCTTCTTCCGAGGCCAAACTGCTCAACCACCGCTTGCTGTTGGCTGCCCAGTAGTATTTTTGTTTGTGTGGAGGTGCCTTGTTGTCTTCCACCGAGGATTCCGTTTGCTTGTACTTTTTTCTTTCGATATTCTATAAGCTATCCTGGTTACTTTGGTCTTTCAAAGCTGTGATATACCGATAGAGAACTATAGCTATACATACCTCACTTTACTGCCACTGATCAAACTCCCATTTTATCAATTGGTCTTGTTTCTTTCTTCAGACCCTTCAGAAACTGTCATTCATTGTAGTTCATCTGGACTGGCATTTAAGCTGGCGATCGAACTTTCTAATAATGATATCTATCCTCTTCACACACCGATCTCGGTGTTTTTTTTTCTGTCGTCGTTCCAATGTATCATACAATCATTGTGATCGTCAGTCGATCCAACCCCGAACAGACTTACCCGTTTCCTGTTCGCATATCACGAAACGGCATTCGCATAATGGTCTGTTCGTCTTCTGTTCTCAGGCGTCCCACGGAATGACGCTTTGTGACTTGCACGCTTACCCCTATTTTTCGGTAGATTTTCCCATTTACAGCGAATTTGTCAAATGACAAACGAGAAGAGGAAACCTGCCCATTTTTTTCTGAATTGGATGGGTTGCTTGAGTTTTAGCATTTGTTTACTACTGAAAGGCTTCATTGAAATCACTGCGGGTAGTACATGTTTTTTTCACTGGGTAAAACGCTCGTTCTCGATCACCACTTTTGTTCAAACATGATGACAGCGATAACGAACCAATTCTTTCCCATGGATTCACGTTCTACTATTAGTTGAAGTGCGCTTTGCATCTAATCTGTCCTAATGTGGTGTCTGTAGAACCCGTGTTGCGATATGCTTTGTTTGGGCGTTGTGCCAAGCTCTCACGCACTGCCTC
Source organism: Paragonimus kellicotti (assembly GCA_014220965.1). Taxonomy (NCBI): domain Eukaryota; kingdom Metazoa; phylum Platyhelminthes; class Trematoda; order Plagiorchiida; family Troglotrematidae; genus Paragonimus; species Paragonimus kellicotti. Next base: position 137,326 of record LOND01000279.1, read on the forward strand.
GGATCCCATCAGTTTCTCCCACTGTAACGGCCGGGTGAGTCAAAGTTCAATCACGCACATCCAAAGGTATGGCATTTGTAAGTGGCAAGATCAGACGCACTGCTCTGTAGCGTTTTTGTGTCAAGGTTAGGTCTTATCCACTGTGCAAGCGAAGCGTGGGTCGCTAGTTTGCTTTTCGAAGCCAATGAAAATTCCACTTTAGTTCTGTTTTGTTGTCCTGAGACGTTTGCCCTGTGTTATAGGGGGACATGACGGAGAATAGTGTCTTTCTTCAGTCACTGAGATGATTTGAAACAGTTATCTCATTTCAGTGATTTGAACAAAACAGAGAACGAACACTGACACATGCTAACATTTCGTGTTAGCTTGTCAGTACCAAACAACCAGTAACACAGAAAACTTTCAACTCAACGTCTACAGTATCTCGGGAGGAGGGGACATGAACAAAGCGATGAACAAAAACATCCAGTCGTGTGGTCTGAATGAAACTCACTGCAACTTAGGTCTATGGTAATCTAAGGTTCACAAATAATAGCTTTTTATTCACACAACAGGTTTGTCGCGACGGCTTCAGCAAATTTTAGGAACCGTGGGTTGTGGTGGCGCATTATGATGGTGAAGGCTGAGGTCAAGTCCACGTTGTGGCCAGTTGACAGGATGTGTCGTCCGATCGACGAAGCTGGGGGCTTACGATTCTCTGTGACTACAGTGTCCGGTGTTGAGACCTGTTTGTGAACCCACTTAGGTACATGTTACATTCAGTCTAGGACTCGGGACTACTTATATAACTTTCTCTGCAGTTACCTGTGAATTGATATACACAGTGTTTTATTGTGCCATTAGGTTGATCTTTGAATGTAGGTACAGGTAACCTGCGAGTCTGATTAAGGGCCCGTGATTCGGCGATATTGTAAGTCTGTTTCAACGAAGAGACAATTCGTTGAGCTGTCCGCAACGTCGCGATATCCTTTCTAAATAGTGGATCAATATATACTAATTTCATGTAGATCTCATCATTCGTACTGCTTTTTCGTCTCCATTCGGTGTGACATTAAAGCCTCTGGGATACTCATTACTTCCCAGAATCGTCCTAACCATTTCCAGTTCTTGCTCAATATTGTGCAGATGTGGCGTGCTCTGGTGAACAATGTTCTCACTACACCCCGCTTATATTTCACCGGGTTGAAACTAGTGAAATGCATATACTGACCAGACCATGTTGGTTTCCTGTAAATGCCCCGCTTTATTGATCCATCAGTCTTTCGTGTGATGAGTATGTTGTGAAACCTCGAAAAAATACGCTGGTTCGTCCGCGGTATAGTAAGGCGCTTTATAGAAATCGAATTCACCTCGTAATAAATAAAACCGGAAATTATAGTCTCGAAAATATCGCAACTTTGCCTGTTAACTGCTCCCAAAACGAACCAAAAGACAGGTACAATAAGCTACTTTGTTCTGCCCGGAAAACGTGTGTGTCCAGGAGAAAATTACAGGGTATTTCTATGGTGCATACCGACCTACAAACATTTTTGAAACAAGATAGGACAGTTACCAAACCTAGTAGTCAAGGTCACTAGGCCACCAATGAGCATAGCGGAATAAAGGTCGAACAGGTAAAAAACAGCGAAGGTTACATCTCGACTGTTCTCGCTCATTCTGATCAGATAAAATCGTTTTCTCGAGGAGGGAGGCGATTTTGGATGAAAAAATGGGACTCCCTAACGAAGTACATCCAGGTAAGGCAGGGTTTGATCAGCTTCTGTTTCCCACGTAAGCGGGGGTTTGGAATGGACGCTGTTAAGCCGTAGCACAAAATGTTTTAATAGCTCCCGATTTTTGTAAAAGTCCCAACTGTCGTCTGTATACCGTCTGCTGTATGAAAGTTTTGGAACGATTTCACTCAGTTGTTCTATCGTGATAATGAAAAATTAGTGAACAAAAGGCCTAATGTGCTACCCGTCCCCACTTCATCGACTTGTACGTATGGTGCTTTGGAAATTAAAACTGACATTCTCCCCACACAGAACAGTAAGGTTTTCAGATAATCTGTTGGGATGGCAATGAAGGAACATGTACCGAATCGGGTTCACAAACAGGTCTCACACCGGACATTGTAGTCACAGAGAATCGTAAGCCCCCAGCTTCGTCGATCGGACGACACATCCTGTCAACTGGCCACAACGTGGACTTGACCTCAGCCTTCACCATCATAATGCGCCACCACAACCCACGGTTCCTAAAATTTGCTGAAGCCGTCGCGACAAACCTGTTGTGTGAATAAAAAGCTATTATTTGTGAACCTTAGATTACCATAGACCTAAGTTGCAGTGAGTTTCATTCAGACCACACGACTGGATGTTTTTGTTCATCGCTTTGTTCATGTCCCCTCCTCCCGAGATACTGTAGACGTTGAGTTGAAAGTTTTCTGTGTTACTGGTTGTTTGGTACTGACAAGCTAACACGAAATGTTAGCATGTGTCAGTGTTCGTTCTCTGTTTTGTTCAAATGTGAATAATGGCAACCTGTTTTTCACTACATCAACACCGTTGCTTATACCAATGAATGTCCTGCCAAGCACTCGCTAGTAATTTTTGCTTCGTGTGAAATTTTTACGACATTGAGATTGGGTGTCTGTTCTGATGTATGTTTCCGCTAAGCTGCAACCATACTGGCACGTGCACAACTACTTATCGTATGTTGCTCACGTAAAGCGATGGGATATTATGGCACGTTTTGAAAATGTGTACTCTTACTCACCATCATCTGCTATATTATTTTAAAAGGTTCAAAAGAATATCATCATCCCGCGGTGTCGTTAGCCTTACTGTCAATCGACAAACTGACTTTAGAAAATGTCCGAGTTACACATGTCTTGCTAACGTCTAACTGGTCAATTCACACAAGTTCAACTTTGTTCGATCTAGTGTAGTGAAAACGAGCGATCGCACTGTACCACTTACACTACCACTATTCAGTAGTGGGGGCAACAGCATGGATTTGAACACTGAAATATCCGGGGGGGTGGGGGGGGGGAATACAAGAAGAAACATCGGAGTGCAGCATGGCGTGAAATGGTTCTCAGTAAATGCAGGAACCGAACATTGACATTTGGGACAACCATGATGTTCCGTGCCCAGTACCGTACGCAGATGAGTGTTTTTGTTTGCTTGTCATGTTGAAACGCATAACCCATGTGTTAGGTTTCCTGAATAACTAACCCTTCACGCCGTCCGTGTTCCTGACTCACAACACTAGCTTCTTTTTTGGCTGTCAGCCTGCTAGCTCGGTTCCATTGTTCCATTGTGCTGAGCAAGACCCGTTGATGTTCGCATCCCAAAGCGGGTTCGTGTCGTCAATGCAGTGTATCCATTCGTCATCCGTTACTCCCACTTGGGTGATAGTGTCCAACAGTCTGACCCGAATCAAGAATACACTCCGTGTTGACAAACTCACTTACATCTAAATGGTCTCACAGTAAATGTTTGTTCACTCGTTTTGGCTGGGTGGTCCGCAGGTGTAGTGACATTTATGTTGTTAAATATTTGGTCTTGCTCTTTCTGCTTCTACCACCAGCCACGATCCCACTCTGTTTCAATCATATCATATCCCCCACTAATTGCAGAGTTATATTAACCGCTTTTTCTGATTGGGGATGGTTTTCGGTTTCGATCTCTTTAAGAATGTAACAAATTGGCGGAGCGTTTAAGCCGTGATCCTTTTCTATGGCCTAGTGTCCGGATCTGGGTTAGGGCAGGTTGCTGAACTGTGGTGGATTGGGGGGACTGGCCGTACTGAGGCTGCCACTCATTTTGTGGTGGGCCACAGCAGTAAATTACAGTAAGCTCTGACCTTCATGTTTTTGCCGCGCGGGAGCGAAAACGGATTAAATTTTGGGGAGTTTGATACATTCATTTGAATCCAAACATTGGACTATTCGAAAACAATCAATTACAGGTTTTCGAAACGACCAAGTTTTGATCCCGGATTATCAGCAGTTAGTCACCAAGGGGTAAGTTTCCGGAAGAGACCAAATACGGAACTTTCTCTCGTGCCAAACCCGCCTTGGAATTTTTCCCAAGTCCCCGGTATTCCACAAGGAACACGAGCTAAGTTCCAAATATGCGTCTAAAATTTGGTAACGGTGGAACAAAGGTGACGTTTGGGCAGTTCAGACCCAAGAAGAAGCTAAATTAACGGTAATGTTGCCCTTTTTTTCACGAAAGGGTGATTTACAGCTAACCTCCAGTTCGATTGTAATTCTAGGGCTTTCATCTCTTGATTCCGTTGTTGACTGTCTGACTTTATTCAAGGTGAGGAATCTGTGCATGATCGGGGATTAAATGTTCATCCCTCCTTAGTCGAAAGTGAAACGTGTTTCAAATGTTTGAGTAAACTAACCCTTATATGTTGAATTTGCGAAGCCTAACTTAAAATCTTTCAATAGCCGAATTTCCACACACCCTGTACTATTTTAAGGGCTGTGTCCGTCATTCTATCGAGTTGAATTAACAACATGGATTTCGATGAAGTAGTCCTAGCTGTGATGGGAGACATGAAAATCCCACATTTCTGGGATAGTGGCATCGAAAATGTGTCAACGTTTTGCTTACTATTCGAGAAGAGTTGTTGGCATGGACGCCCCATCATTTTTCTAAATTGGTTCACGGCATCTCTGTCCACTAGCTGACATTTCGAACGTCGAAAAAAACTATTCTCTCTTGGTGAACAAAAACCGCCCTCTTTACATTCTCACCACATATCTTTTTGAAATACCACCCTCCAAAATCCCAACTGAAATAATTTTCAAAACCTGTGGACCAGGACAAGTAATTCTGACGCTTTGCTGCAATTTTTGTGTGATGGGAAGGTTGATCTAAGTCCTTGGGCGTAGAATCTAGTGTAAAAACTAATTTCGTTTTGACATAGATCCGACTTATGGTTCTTCCGTACGGTTCATAAAATTGGAAACTTTCACTTTAAAACCATTCGAGCTCATTCGGATTTTCAAGCCAAGTTGGACCTATAGTGGGACGCGGAAAAAAACTTGTATGCGGTCAACGAATTGTCATTGTCTCCTGATGAGCCGATGCCAACTGACCTGAAAAACAGTTCAACGGATTAAGTTACCGTTATATCTTCCTATTTATTATTTCCTTCAGGTTTTGTTTTGGGATTTCGGATAAGGTAAGGGACAATCAAACCGTGCTCAACATCGAAGATTAAAGAAACAAGGAAAGATCTGAAAGAAGGACTGAGTGAAAGAAGATTACGTTTCATTTTATCTTGATAGAACTTCCGCTTTGCATGGGATATGTTGAAAACTTAATACATGCAAACCGCCAAACTGCCACTGGAAAGGAGTTAACTGATCGCCTTTTGTAGCATTTCGTTAGATAAAAACAATCGATATTTCAGTTATTAAAAATGCGAAAACATTCGCACGTGTGCGCTTCGATCTTCATTCTGTGCTATTGATCAACTTGGGTCATTCTGAACGGAATAAGAATTCGCCCTCTATTGGTCATAACAGCGAAGAAAATGGTGGCCCCTTGACTGTTTAGAAAACGTTGTTGCAGATGTTTCGGCGTGGTTACGATATCTGTGACAATGAGCAGAGGAAAACCCGCGTTAACGAAGTTTTGTTGGATTAATGGTGTATTTCTTAACTTGGGGGGACCCACTTTTGAAATATATGTTGGTATCAGTTCACAGTTTGTCGGAACGAGACGGTGCTTTCTACGTTTCGGTCCATCGGAAAGTAGGTTTTCATAATGTCAGTGCATCGACTTCTTGCCATTAACTGGCGGATCAGCAAAACGTTGAGTGGCAGAAACCATTAGCTTGTTTTAAAAAGGCCGATACGGTTCATACCAGGTTCTGGTGTTACTACTCTAGCTGAACGATAACGATGCTCATATGTAGAGAGCATGGGAAAGTTTTCAAAACCGTTTGTGTAAAAACTTGGCTTGACAAGTGGACAAACTGGACACTACTTGTTACATATACCTCAACTCTTTTAAAGCTAGGAGTTCAATGATAAATGGCTTAATCCATTGGATTTCACTACCTGTGCACTCGCGAAGTCGTTATGTTGAAACACGTTCGACCTTGGGAAGAAATTTTCAAAATACGTAGGGGGACCATGAAACATCAGTGGCTGACATCAATGTTCAACTATCATTCAATCATGGAGAGAAGAAACACTCCCTAAGTGAGAAACAACAGAAAAGACAGAGATTTTGCGACTGAATAAATTGAAAGTATCCTACACGTCAGTATGCCTACAACTTGCAAACACAAACCCAGGGGCCGGTCACAAAGTGGAAGTAAAGGGAACCAAGTTTAACCATCGTTTTCACTCGCTTACGCGCCGCATCCACTCCATAGTTTGCAAGTTGTTTACTTCAGCAACGAGTACTTATAGAGGATTCCACCCACCGAATTCGCTCTCCACATACCTTCTCCTTTTCAGCTACGTGCTTGTGTGGTCGCGTGGGTTTTGGCAGACTGGGAGACGGAAACTCAACTTACAAATGGGGGCTAACACCTGTGTTAAAAGGCACTTCAGTCATCGCATGGGTCCCCACACGAACACAAAGCTTAACTATCAGTACAGTTACTACTGGGGCCAACGGAAAAGTGTATGTATAGCCAGACCTTTTCTGGCATATTTTAGCATATTATCTAAACTATTCCAACAATTTCTATGGCGTGCTTAAAAGACTGAGTGAATGGATCGCTTGAAATAAACGCATTAACCACATGGCCCCTACTTTTCTTAAACCCTCATTGGCTCGCCTACTAGTGGGTGTCATCCGGTACGGCGATGGGAATTGGGCATTACAAATCGATGTGGTAAAAATTTATTGCGATTAAAATCTTCATAGCCTTAAACTAGTTATACTATTTCTCTCACATTCAACCTTATGATAACGGGAAACCCTCTTTGAAACTTCAGTGAGATTTAACCAGTCCATCATCCAGAAATGTTCGCAGATTAGGCATATAGTTCCCTGTCTTGGACCAAACACGAGTTTTCTATTTTATTTTTCCACTGGGCATTCGTTTGCCGTTGTAAACTTCCTAGGTAAGCAAAACATCAGAAAACATTTCCATAACCAACCTATTACGCCAAAGTGGTACACTGAATGGGTCGTTCTTACAAAAAGCGTTTTTTTCAACAATCGCTGGCGCTTGCAAAGTTGCCAATTCATGAATTATTTCGTTAGAATGCCTGAACACTCTGTTTGGCGCCAAGGCGCTTTGACCGCGCTTTGTAGCTGTTATTGATTGCGTAACCTACCCCACACCTCCATTCTGTACAATGACGGGCACAAACCCAATCTTGAGAATTTCCACCATCAGCTTACAGGTTACGCGACCCAACAAGGTGCTGGAAATGATGTTTGTAATTGTTTAATGACGTTCATTGATATTACATGGCCAGTTTCGTACTTGTTCGGTAAATGAGGATCGAACCGACAACCCTCTGCACTTCAAGCCGAATCTGTTACGTGGTCGGCCGCCAGCCGTATGAACATCGCTTGTGACGGAAGGATTTATGCAGTTTCGTTCACAACCGTCTGTCCTGTCACGTGTATCTTACATGAAAATCATGTTAACACCTATTTACTCATCTTTGCAGCATGTCAAAATAATAAAGAATGTGTCCTACACAGTTGATAGTGTAACAATTCATGGGAAATGTATTAGCAAACAAATTAACCAAATTGAAACTGGTAACTGTGACAACATGCGTAACAATAGCGTTGGGAAACAAATTTTTTGTCAACCTTCCGGTGAGTAAAATAAAAAAGCTAGTTATATATTCTGACTGTATTTACTGTTTTAGTTAGAAAACAAAATCTAGGTAATCCGTGTTGCCTTAAGGTGTCCGTCTTTGATAAGTAGCCACTTTTCACAGTCTCAAATACGGTTGTTCGTTAGAACTCTGAACATATCTAACCTTTGTTGAAGACTTTTCTTGAGTCAATAAAATTCCCAAACGTAAGTGATTACTGGCCATGTTGGTTACGGGAATTTTGCTGTTTTGATGTATTTTGTATTTGTAAAATTACAACTCTACTGCTATTACACTGGAGTGCCAGTCTACCGAAGACTGCACATTTAGAAAATAAATAATCAGTAGACCCGGTTTATAAAGTTGAAGCGTTTAAGGAATTGACCAGGCATAATATATTTTATCATTCTGTTCATAGAATACCATCTTGGTCTGACTCATATTTTATCATTTCTCTTATGGTGGGGTTTATATCATATTTGTACAATATGTATTTTCCAAGAAATTTATTTCGGTACGTATGTATTTAAATAATTGCACAAAAATGGTGTGAGGGGACGCCTCTCCTAACAAAACAGCCAGGACGCATCAATCGGCCGACCCAGCTCAAATGGTATGGTCGTGGAAGGTGTTGTGGTTCTACTTGGCCAATCAGATTGCAGGTGTGCCGTAGAACATCTACGTGCTATCTGGACTGTTTTTTCGCGTTGCTTTCTGATGCCCTCCTGTAACGTGATTTGCTTTGACGCCCTGACTGCCATATATGACCGTTTCATTTGATTCCATCTGTGTCTGTCATGTATGACAATCGTTTCGTCCCATAAATTTAGAGCCTCTGTGGCCTAATTTTGTCTCGCTCTTCCAATAAACGGTGTTGCCGCGTCTCTTCTCATTTCTCGGTTTTGGGTCAAGCGATTGAACGCGTAACCAAGGCAACGATCCAATAAATAGCCAGCGGAGTTTGTTTGCCTTGTGCGCGCCACTTGAGATGCTCCATTGTTCCACTGTTTAAAGGGTTGTGGACGTCACATTTCAACTGAATTTAACCCCATCTTCTCTTAGGTAGTCGATTCACGTTTCCCAACTTCATCCATTGGGCATGTTTTGTCGCAAGGTTGAAGCTGACAATGACTTTCGCATTTTTCCACATAATCGATGACGATTAAATCGATCACCTTTCTCTTTTCTATGCTGTTGTCTGTCCATCTGGGTTATTTAATTTATAAAATTGACTTGGAACTACGTACAGTTACATCTACCGAATGTGTTTTTAGCAACGGCTCTTGGGGCGCACACATCTACAAACTTCATATCGCCGATCATTTCATTCATTGACTGGAGACTGAACCCACAGGTATATATTTCCTGTAGAACTACCACACAGCTGTTTGTGTCAGTTCTCCCTCCAATCTCCCAGACAACATCTAAGCAGCGGATCACAGTAACATCACTGCATCACTTACATGATCGAACGGAGATGGTTCCAAACAATTATCACGGTTAAACACCTTCAGTTTTTACTCAGATTAGTCATCCGTAGCCTCTGGTTAAAAAAATCCGCCCATCATTTTTCGGTTTCCTCAAGCTGAAAAGAATAGATGGCTATTGAGGATATGACGTTAGCCAAACTGTTGTCTACACCATACGTTTTACTATACCTGACACAACTATATGTGTGGATACGTTCATCTGTTCATTGTAACGAGACATTCATTACAACAGCGTTCGATATAACGAACACTAAAACCAGTGTGGTATTACCGAGGCAATTGTCTCTCTTATAACTTCTTCTTATTCTAGCGGGTGCTGAACACTAGCTTACATTCGATGTTCATGTTGCCTCGTTCTCTAGTGCAATCACCGTCTTGGATGGTAGCTCAAATATTGATCATTGTGAATCGGTATTTTATACTATTTTGGTCATCAACGTAAACATTACTTCCGCTATTACGACATATAAGTCTGAGGAAAGAGTAAAAGTCAGCATGAGACAGTGAAGCACATGGTTAATCGTAAGAAAAAAAAAGTAGACAGAAACCGAAAAATTACAGCACAAAACGTACATCGATAAAATAAATGACAGAAATTTAGTGTATTTTTTACACTGCAATTGATTTTCAGATTTTGATTGCTTTTGTCAGTTTTCTTTTGGAAAGAAGTTTGTATGGTTACGACAGTAAGCGATCGTAACAACGAGCATAACGGTATTCTGGCTACTGAGCACAACTTGAGTTTCCGGCCATCATCTGCATAGCATCTGGAGTGAGTCAACACAGATAAACTTAATGCCGGCTTCCTTCTCCTCCAAGATCAACTTATGGGCTATCCACCGCAAAGCTGTCTCCAGCCGCATCCAGAGAGGGCAGAAATGTGCGATGTGGTAAGCTTCGAGTGGGGATCATCCTAAGTGATAGGGCAAGTTAATCCACCTACTGTGATGCTTTTTCCTCCTAACGCAGGATACAGTGGTCCTTTACTAATCACGACTCGTTGCCATCGGCCGTAAACAAACGTGGTCAAAGGCAGAAATCCAGAAAAATTGACTGGATTTGCCAACTGTCGAGCAGCACAGTGCACACAATTGTGTTATGCCCTGTTAATTAATGACAGGTTCGATACCAACATTAGGGAGGGCTTAGTAGAGCAAACACTTACTCGGTTTTATAGATACGTAAGTAAATCTCTTCTCCAAAACTACGGATAGTTTTGATTTAACTCTCAAGATAAACACACTTCTCGATTAAATCCATACTATAATCAACAACTGTAAGAGTAACTTGTCAGACTTAGACAAAAAATGATTATATTTTTTTGTCATGTGTTCGTCTTGTCACTTTTCACTGACGGTATTACGTATTTTGCTAACGGACAACATGCAGTGTGTTAACTGAAACTGATTTTGAATGCAGTCACTAGCTTCGTAATACCACACAGGATTCCACGAGGTTTATCTTGTGCCAGCGTTCACTGAGATGAAACACGAGCAGCGATTGACGTCAGTGATTAGACCGTTTTCTGTTTTTTTTTCATATTGCCAGCCACCATCCAAGGTCATCTGCAATCGGGTTCATAGACCTACTGTCTATTTGGACAGTTCGTGAACTGAACGTTTTCTGTAGATAGAGGCCAAAGTTAATCACAGCTTCGTACGTGCCGATTGGTTAGTAACAGTAAGATAGGACGTGAAGTGATTAGATGGATTTGAACATCGTAAACGAATTCTCCACTAATGTAGGCAGGTATGGAATCCATCACACCTAATCCGCTTTTTGCTGGATCATATTTGTGTGATCTATAGGAATGCAGATAAACCCTACTGTTCTAAGTATTCTTTATCCGGTTTCCTAACATCCCGTACACTTTCTATAATTTTTGCAGGAATGTTACACTTGCAGTCTTCACTTAGAATTGTCTCACAAAATTGCAAGTTTTCGATGAATGATTTATGGCATTTTCATTTTAACGTTTTCTTCCTACCAGTACGCATTTGTCACAGGTTGTTGAATAGTTTTGTCATTCACTCATTCTGGTGTCCAGTTCAGCACAACCTTCCGCGAGCGACTATAATTCCCCTTTTTACCTATGAATGTACTAAACTATTTTGGGGTAGATTCGAAACAACCATGGTCTGTTGCAACACTAACGGAGAAATCTACAACAGGTTGTTAAGAGGAAACATAAATTTGAGTAACTTTTACCTAGTTAATCATTCCAGTTCAAGCCAACAATTACTGTGTGCTAAGATGAAAAATAGTGAAAATATCTGGGAGAACTATTACTAAATTTAGTAAAGATATTGAAATATATGAAGTAAGACATGCATTGCCTGCTGCATTGGTTTTCTGCCAGTAGGCTACGAAGTCGATGTTGCCAGTAACTGGAGAATTACTCTGATTACGAGTAAACAAACTTGATAGAATTCTAGGTGAAGGAACTCAACATGAGGAGGTCCGTAGAAGTTGGTTAGATCACTGGAAACTACATCAAGTTAAAGGGATTAGCTAGAGACGTCAGAATTAAAAAGGCGAGATATGGAAGGAAGGATTAATAAACTGAAATGGGTTCACGCACAAGTTCGCAACACAATCCATGATTCATTTAATCGAACAACGTCCATAATGAGAGAAGTTTCTTATTCTCTACACCACAACCCCTTAATGGATCAGAATAGACGTAGAGCCTTGAGAGTCATGCATACCCTTACAGTTGAATGATACAAAAGCTGTTCCGAACAGAAAATTTTCATTCTAACCCATGAGATGTACGCCATCTCTGGACCGCGAAGTCTAAGAGTTTTAGCTCTATGACAACACTGTCTTAGGAACCCCATTATCCAGCCTTTTTGCTCTTGAGCTGCCCTACGTCATCGACTCATCGATGCCACTGTATGATGACAAAAGGTAAGGCTAGCAGGCTGTAGACTTGAATTGTCTAAATAAATGTTCCATAGAAAACAGCTTGCAGTTCAACATCGATGGAAGCAAAGTTATGTACATTTACTGCTACCGTGGCAAAACTGAACCACTGGCATCGACACGACGCAAGACCTAGAGACCTTAGCAACGAACGAGTTAAGTCTGCCTACAAATTGTGTACTCGTGGCTAAAAACGCACAGGCAACATTGCAGACCTTGTGAAAAACTTGTGGATATTCCCAATGTGAAAGTTATTCCCTTGTGTTCACGCTTATAATTGGCCAATTCCTAGAAAGGGACAAGCAAAACTCTTTCCCTTTTAGATTTGATAGACTAGAATCCCCTGAAATTGTTCAAAGACGGGCCGATAAAAGTTATGGAGATCAGGAAAAACCTTATATTTGGAGGGACTAGTGGAATTAGAACAGTTTTCAATGCATTATAAATACGGACTGCAACATACTCCACACCTCAGGCTGACTACTTGTACATCTTCCACTCCATACATCTGTATCATGGAACGGACAGGTTAATGTTTAGACAGAACCGTTCCATATTTAGGGTCTGCTCAAATTGTGCAACTTCGTGAACATGGCCGAATCGGTTGAAGTCATAGAATTTGAATCGACCGCCAAATATGTCAGAAACAATCTGTACTGCCAGTTGATTAATTATCATCCTGGTCAACTCCCACAGATCATTAAATGTGAACTTCCAGCAGAAGGTTTTTCTAGCCCGTTTCCATTTTCGAGTCCAGTGTGATCTTTCATCAGTAGCTCCTTCTCAATTTCTTTCTATTCCTTTTTGCACACCATCTATTACACCTACAAGTCTTCTGATACACCTATCCCCATTGACGAAGAAGTAGGAACACATACAAAAAAAACCTTTAACAAACCGTCAACTTAGGCTGGTCGTGACCCAGGTTTGATAATGTTTTGTACATTTAACACAAACAGACCACATGAAGTGACTGGGTTGCTAATTATTCTGAATGATTGTTACCTTCAAGTCTAGAAGCCCAGTTTACATTACGCTTTCAGCAGGTAAGGTTTGAGATCTAGTACTGACAAGTATTTTTGTAAATATGTCAAGTTAAAAATGACCCAATTTTGAAAAATCTGAGTTTCGGCCGAACTTGCATCACTAACAGAACCCGTTTGAGATCGTTAAGTTGATTAACTACGAGAGGATTTCATGACAGATGTTACGGGGTTAAAGGGTCCTTGACGCAAATATTAATGTATTTTCTAAGCAATATTAATGAGTCGATTATTTCGAAGGATCGTACATGTAATCAGACAGATTGTGACTGTTTCAGCGCGGGAAGTTTCCAAGTAGTTTGCAACAGATAGTGACAACCAAGAGTGGTACTCCAAGGAAATACGTGGCATAATTTTGTTATATCACCTCGCACTTTTTTCATCAAATTAGACTCCAGACTTTTCTAGCCCAATGACACATGATCCCGAGCTTCATCAGTAACTTTTGATATCTCCATTTCACACATTAGGGCCTGTCTCTTATGGACAGACAAATTCACAATCTGTGAGATTTTCACCGCAAGTGAGGCACCTAGATAATTGTATCACACTATAACGTTATTGGTAACGCAGTGAGAATTCCGTTGAGTCTGCGTGCCGATATTATGCCCAAAACTGACGATCTCAGCGACCTTTGTACTGACACAGTATATGCGTAATAACAACCAAAAGCATGCTGTTCATCGTAAAAGTAGTCACAGATTGTTTTCTCCAAAATCTAACAATAATTCTACAGTGTACAGTAATTACTTTACAGCATGCTTCTTGAAATAATCAAAAACTTGTATACAACAGTCCACTCTCCCCTCTACTCACGAAATCATTTTACTACACTTCACGGATCTCTGACCTGAATTTTGTGAGGTCCTCCATACTACGAACATTCCTATAGCTCCAATATCTTTTTGGAAATCTTTAAGAAATCCTACAGGACCTCAATATACCACAGTGTTCTGATCGTCATTCAACGAACTAATGGATCCCCTCACGAGTCCAATCCATGACTGTACTGACCATATAAATCTCGCAAACTCCACTGTATCAACCTAACCTATTTTTTTAATCATTGATATTCTAACGAAGTGTAATTTATTTTCACCGAAGTTCGTCAGTTGTCTGTAACCGACAATCACAGATATCTGGAAAGGCGTGGTTATTAAGGTTCAAAAACTACTTGCTTATTTCATTACATTTCGGAAAATTTAATCATTTTACAACCAAAATTCCCTTTTGATATCCGACGGCGACTTTCCAAAATAGGATGCCACAACCAGCCGGTTTAATGTAAATACGGCGATAACCTAAAAAAGTCCATGCTAAAACTCATCTACTTTACAGTAACCACACGTTTGAGAAGCTTTTCCTAAAGAATTTATCTGCTTTTTAGTGGAACTCGTTTCTCTGACATTGGTTGCAGTCACCGAGTGAAAACGGAATATTTGGTAGAAACGCGTGAAGAAACTTTTGTAAAACAGTTCAAGTTGACCAGCACTCATATTTTGTCACAGCCTTCGCGTTAAGACGAGCTTTTCAGTCAGCCTCTTTCGAGTCCATTTAAACGCGAAATCTACTGTCAAAGGTTGGTGATGTTGAACTTGAAATTAACCAAATCTCTGGCTACTCATTAGTAGTTTGTAAAATGTGTTAATTTTGTTTGGTACTCTTGCTTACGGTATCAGTCGTTCATTAACCAAACATAATCACTCGGCAGAATTAGATTGACTTCATTCAACACGGATTGAAGGGAATTAAGTTTCGACAGTAAACCATGTATACCGTGTTTTCTTCTGAATTTAAAAAAAATTCTACAAAACTGACTGTCAGTTCTCTTGCACAGTAAATTTCGTGTGGATCGCACAATACAGGTGTACACAATCCAACCGGTTACTTAATAACTTAATCGAAGTTTGTTTAAAATTCGCCAGGACAATGCAGTCCAGTTGGTTGGCACAAGTTTTAAATGTCAAAGCTCTTGGGGCATTTCTCTTCACCTGTTACTCTCATATTGCTACAGAATACACATCTCCTGACCAACAAACAGATTGAAGTTACTTTTCTATAACCCCTTTTTACATCTACTTTTAGTTTGTGGTTACATATTGCTTAATTTTGTTATCTACCTATGGCGTTCGATTTTCCCGTATTCTCATTCCTCGCAATGACGGGAAATGGTCCGACAGAGTTGATGAGTATCACAGTACTCTTAAGAGCGTTGATTGTGAACTCATCATGATGTCTGGTTACATTTACTTCCCATTCACCAGACGTCTTGTATATCCATTCAATTAATCATCTATCCCAAGATAGACAATGCCTAAATCTGTAAAATTTCTGCAAACCGTTGCCGGAAAAAAGGTTTTGAATACATTACGAATGAATCCCATTCCCACAAAGTCAGCTATTGAACTCTGTACTCTTTATCTTCTGTTACTCATACTATCACCAAGGTCAGTGAAGTAGTTTAGGTATGACTCGAGACTAGTTGTTTTGAAACTAACAAGTGGCATGATCCATAAGAAAAACAGAATAAACGGTGATATGGAAGTCAATATTTTTGGAAGCTATTTTAAAAATATCCGTGGAAAGGGATGGAATATATTTTATGCAAGCAGCACTCAAATGGTACTCAATTCAGTGGTCTAACTTACCAGGAAAAACATAACCAACTTACCAAACGTCTTTTAACACAATTTTCCCAATGAATGCAAAATTAGTAAAAAAAAGTTTGACGTTTTCCACCGCTCATCAAAAATAATCAAGGAATTTCACATTATGTACAGTCCACTTACTTCGTAACCCATTGCAACAGCAATAACAAGAACATTATGTCGATCCGTCTGAATGGTAATAACTTCCGATTTTCTGCCGACATAATATAGGACGTTGTGTCTAGTATGAATAGTGGCAATGGCTGACATTTTTAAACGAGTTCCAACGCACGCTGCGTGGTACTAATTGTAGCTGCCATTATCTGTCTATATATTCACTTTTGTGGCGTTAACCATTGGACACCAAAGCTATGCGAAGCCAGTCAAACCATACTTCCCTGTGTCGGTACTTTAAAGATTGTGCACTTTTCAAGCGAACCCTTTCCTTGTATTAATCGTTTTAATGGACTTATTTTACGTGATAGTACTGGGTATCCGTCTCTGTGAATGTGCATTACTCGCTCGAAAAAAGCGAGATCACGTGACTATCAGAGCAGGTTGAGTAATTCTCGTTTGGTGAAGTCTGCATTCTAGCTACGTAACTTCCTGATATTTCCCTTGCTCTAAAAACTTGTGCTATCTTAAGCAACGACGATGTATAGACCTGATTACTTTTAAAATTAAGTTTCTTCTGTCTTCACTTCAAAAATTTTATGACTGGTCTTTAGTGCGTTCTACTGAAGTTGATCAACGCAACCTTGTATGACTAACTCAGTGTGTATATAAATTTGGCGCCAAAAAATTACTCTGCATTCAAACGAAAAGCCCGAGCACTTGACGTAATTTTCCGTTATTGTTTGTTATGAATTGGTCTAAGTAAGGTTTCCGTTTTTATTTTAATTAAATTCGAAGCAGCTTACATGACTGGAAAGTTCCGGAGCTGTCGTTCCTATCGATTTCCGTGAAAACCCACGTGACTAGTGCTGTGCCTTCAACAGCTTGTTCGTGTTCATACATACTTTGGCGTGCACCCAAAGAATTAACCTGTTGTACACACAAATGTGTTACTGCTCAATCAGCTGATGATACAATTTTGAATCATCAGCCGGTTATGGCATGGGTTCGCTGTTTGATATCTGATTGGCTACGACGTGATACAAATTTGCGATAAGATAATAAAAACCGGAAATTTCGTTGTCCTTCAGAATAAGAATGTCATCCGGTGCACCTCGTATTCAAATAGAGCAGTGGTAAGTTGGATGTCATGATATGAAATATCTTAACTGATGATTAAAATCACCCTCCTGTTTAACGGCCTTTTAAAAGCTGTAGAAAAATGTCATACCAAAACAAACAGAACGTTTGTTCAAAAACTCCAGTTCAAAACATTGTAGTCGTACATAAACTGAACATCACACTTCCAGCGAAAGGTTTAGTTCAATTTGAATTGAAACCGTGATACCTGATTGAGTGAGTGGCGCACGAGCTCAATAATCAGCATCAATCTGGGTAACACATCTCTTCGTTTCATGTTCGTTGTTGTAAACAGCTCAAAGTGAGGACGAAGGTGGCGGTCCAAGAAGCTGATGGCCATGATCTACGAAAATGTCCCCGACGCTCATGTGGAAATAGTTTCCGGTCGTTCAGGTAAGCACTCTGATCTTTGGCCTTGTTTTTAAAAACGTGTTGAAGAAATTGTGGAAACGGTGTTTTTTATGAGTCGATCAATATGTAATTAACATTCGTAGTCATTTGGACCACTTTGACACCTGGTTTGTATGATGAATAACAGAAACACAGTTCTGTTTACAATAAGATATCACATGTGTTGTGACCGCAAAAGATGCTTGGCCTGCAAAGTTGTTTATTACACGAACTCCCGTACAGGTTATGTTAAAACATGGACCACGAACACGTACACTCATTTGCACGGCTGACGTGCATTCACACACATTGGGTAGCAGTACGTTGTCATTCGCCCTGGTGGCACTTCCCCATAGTGCGTACACACTATTCCGATAGTCGCTTCTGGTCCATCGTCTTCCTGGCGTTGAGGCTTGCCCTTTAGTTCCCGAATGTACGCACTATACTACTCACAAACGAGGCTGCCTGTTATACAACACATGTATGAACTCATGTAACGGATATGTTACGATTAAAGATGTAGTCACAAATGTTTGAGATGATAGACACGTCATTTCACAGAATAAATCGATTATAAGTAAACAAGGTGGATGGCTACCTTAATAGAATTAGCCACAAAATATTTTGAATATCAAGTCCGACAACAGTTTACTTCAATAAAAGATTATGTTATATAGGTATTCAGTAGACCTGGTAAACCAAATAGTTATCTAAAAAACGTCCATGTAATATTAATTATTGATTGTGACCGTCATTTACTCTGTAACACATGGAGTGGATGAAAGAACAAAACGAACCAAATTCAC
>LOND01000280.1:36178-54591 GCA_014220965.1 Paragonimus kellicotti
TCTATCAGGCGCGAATGGCAGTGCAATTTAATGCTGGTAGCAATCAGTCACCTTTATCCTGCACTTATAAAAAGATCAGCTAAAAACAATCTTCGTAGATATCTCAATTATGAAACAGAATATAAATTATTCACTTCCCTTTCGAACTTCAAACGGACGCGTTTACTGTATCACAATGAATGACTTCGAACGAGCCTTCTGATATCCGAAAATGAATCATAATCGAATATAAGCGCTTGTTACTAACGCAGTTTTGGATTATGTGAATTAAACATGACTCAAAATTGATGGCAGCTTCACATTCCCATAAATCTTTCCAGTCAGCCCTTTCGAAAAAAGCACTAGACTCGAGTTTCGCTCTCATTAGAGCTCGTCAGTAGTGCATATCCTTGCCACGGCTGGGTTAGAACTCCGGCCACGCTTTCATGAGGCAACCGTGTTGACCACTGCGCTGCTGACCTCATATTAGGTTATACGCAAACGTCAAGCTATTCTTACTTGTGAGCAATGGTTAGATTGTCCCGATTGCCCGAGAGGAGATACAGTAACTCTCTTGTTAACTCCAATTGATGGCCCCTCGACAAGGACTTCTGTTCAAGTTGAAATCACAGAAACCATTAAAGATGTTGAGTGATACGATTAATAATCAGTTGTAAGATATCCGCACCAAATTTAGTACGAATGAAGTCAAACAGTTTGGGCGTCGTGTTTAACATGTTATTGATAAATGGATTGAGAATAACACAACGTTATGAGCAAGTTGTAATACTCTACGTTTCAACCACCTCGGGTGGCCTTCCTCAGGATTACAACACTCCTGAGGAAGGCCACCCGAGGTGGTTGAAACGTAGAGTATTACAACTTGCTCATAACGTTGTGTTATTCTCAATCCATTTATCAATGTTGCCATCTATTTATGCCATATTTATGCCATCTAACTTTTTGGCAAGTTTCAGCAAGTATATGACGCAACACATATATGCTCTCAAACGCAAAAGCATCGCCCACTGGGGTTGATGTGAGGACATGAGGGATCGATAATGCCGAATTTGGAGAAAGGGAGCGACAGCAGAACTTATTAAATGTCTGAATGTGCAGAACAAAGACTGCATACGAACGACTTTCAGTACAAGAGTGTGGCACTGGAAACTGCCACCGGCTCATCATGGTTTTATAGTCATAACCCATATGAACTGACAACTTTGGGTTCTGTTGGATAGACTATTCAGAAGACACAAATTACGGTATGAATCCATCTCGTACACTTTCAGATATGCCGTGAGTTAAAAAATACTTTCAGTACATGGCTTCATCAATGACAACCTGCAGGTAGCAAGGCTCCATAACTGTGTGATTTGCTTGAAATCCACAGATCGAGAATTTCTATGCGGCCTATTTTGGCAATGAACGATTCTCCATACCATGAGCTAGCAAAATGGCTGGTTGACATTTTAAAACCTCTTCAACAAAAGCTGTGCATATTTTGAAAAACACTGAATTGGAATCATGTATTAAAAATCCGAATACTGCCAGAACACGATGTGTTCTATTGATGTTAATTCTTTATTTACAAACGTGCCACTACGCGAAACGATAGATTTTATATGTGATTTCGTTTTATCCAACTCCATTTGTCTTCCAATCCCTGTTGACTATTTGAAGCGTTTACTTTTACTATGCACGGAAAATGTGAGATTCTATTTTTCGGGTAAGGGCTTTCAACAGATAGATGGCGTAACCATGAGGAGCCCAATCGGGCCAGTGTTAACTGACGTGTTCATGGCTAGAGTTGAACAAACTACTTCCAGTCGTTGATGAACTGAAGCTGTACAAACGGTATAGCGAAGACACGGTCTTGATTGGACAAGACAAGGAACAAACAGAAAACAATTCATGCTTATAACTCACTCCGCCCCAAACTCTCGGAAACAGTCAAATAAGGAAGTGAGAACAGTTTGCCCTTCTTGGACATTTTGGTTAGACGCCGTTCACGCGGATCTATTGAGTGTACCATAAACAAACATGGGCGAGATAATATGTGAACTTGATGAGTTTTGTTCCTGATAGATATAAAAACTCACTAGTACGTACACTGTTTTACAGAGCATCAAGAATATGCTTCCAGGATAGATTACAAGCTGAGCAAACAATGTTGCATGGAGCGCTGCGTGCCAACACTTTCCCAGAACGTTTCATCTGAAAATGGAGTAAACTTACTGCCTGCAGGAAATGAAACTGCGAAAGTAACTAAAAATGCTGTCTAAGGCAGGCTTCATTTCAAAAGTGATAGTTTGATGAACATCTCTAGAAAGACTATCACTTCCGTATTGAAACATGTGTATAATGCAGCAAAGCTTGTCCTGCTCTCACAAACGACTAGGTTACCTCTATCCCCGGTCAAAAAGCAAATCCCTATGTTTTCTACCAGTCATTGTATCTATCAGTTTTCCTGCAGTTGCGGAAACATACATTGGTAGAACAGAAAAATGCTTGAAACCAGGGCCAAGGAGCATATCCAAATTGGTTGAGAGTTGCACTAACTCACCCGTAATGAGTGACACTCAGCGAGGACGAAACGCCGCTTCATCCATTGCAAGGCACTTATCGACCACAGGTCACAGTGTCAATATCGCATCTTCGTTTAAGGTCTTGATGAACGCTCACAGCTCACAAATTCTCAAGTATATTGAAGCATTGTTGATCAGCCGTCGACAGCCGGTTCTATGCGCACAAAACGAACTGACTATCAACCCAAGCTTATCGTGGGTCCAGCTGTGAATACCACTTACGATCCGGCCCGATTCATACTTTTAACCGTTTCATCTAGGTTTGGTTGTTTTGCTTTCATGTTAGTCACACGTTTACGACTGACAAGAGTGTGCGAAATGAATTCATATCGTAATTTGTGTCTTCTGACTATTCTATTCAAATGACTCAAAAGAACTCAATGTTTCAAACTTCGGGTTAACAATATGCACCCTGACAAACGGTGAGACTTTCAAAGTGAAAACTACAATACTGTGTGACATATTCTGGTCAATTGCATCTCACGTGAACATAGCCTGTGGTCAGGGCTTTACCGAATTGTAAACAACTGCCTTCGAAGTGCTCACTAACTTGCCATCTTCTTTAAAGTGAATTTACAACGTATACTGCTCATTACTCTGCGAGTACTGCGAGATCGAATGGTTGCAGCTGATCAAACGTTGAACTACGACGTTAACAGCTACAGTAACAAGCAGTGGCAAAAATGAAACGCATGTGTTCCCACCTGAACAACTTGACACCACCGAAAAGTCAGTTTGCAAAATTTTATCCTCCAGTGAGTTCTTGCTGCCGGAAATGGCCAGCTCTCCAGCGGATGCAGCTCTACAGTCAACTGACGACCATGCTGTTCTATGAGATGTTCGCACGACCAACCACAGTTTTCATACTGGATAAATTTCACCATTACCCACTCCGTTCGACATCAAACTCCAGGATTGGTTGACGTTCCTGTCAAGCAATAAAAAAGATAAAACGGTTCATTGAAAATACATCAGTAGGCAGTAGGTCGTTCATACGATTGTTTCAACCACATCTCAGCACACTGATCTTGTAAAAATGGCAGTACCCTAGTGTTGAAGGCCTCCTTGAACACGTAAATTCGCGTGCAACTGTGGATACGGCGCAGTGGAGGAAGTCTTGGCACAGGGATCGATGAACATGTACCAGAGTGGCTGACTAACCCGACGGCATGGCAGGACAATAAACTAAAACAACTCACGCGTAAATCTAGCTAGTCAACTGCCAAGCTTCCGTCAGTAATGGGTCATCCCATTGATGTTGAAGGCTTGTTCAGTATCTTTGGCTCTCATAAGAAGCTACAGTTACTGAAGTTTACGTAAAAAGGTTTTCTGGTCTACCCACGTCCTTGTGTTCAAAAACAGGTAAAACGTACAAGTAGTTTAGTTTGAGAGAGGTCAAGAATGTGCATGCCCATTGAGTTTTTAAATGATTTTTTGGGCTCACATCCGTTCAGCACAGAAACCCTTTTCATTTGTATACGTTATGACTGATGATAACGCGTGATCTAATAGTCAATTCACAATATACGTCTGCTAATTTCATTGATTTCCTTATGGTGACCCAACGATTCAATGACTGTCTGATAACTTGAAAGCACACTTCATAATTGGTCGAATTCAGATTGCTGAGTACTAAGAGCTGTCATGAAATCTGAACTGTTTAAATTTTTAAACAACACTCGTAATATGAATCACACATTTGTATAGGAAACGGGTCAGGCAGACATACTAAGCAATACAAAAACCGGAGACGCATGCCGCTGATTATTGCAGTCCCCCATCCAGCCTCACGAAGTGGGTGGTTTAACCAGTAAGCCACATCAACCTTCTAGTTAAACTATCAAAAATGTGGTCAGACTCACTTCCGGGTTTTCCAATGTCAGTCGTATCGAGAGATACGTCTCCTAAATGATTGTTAAATTTCAAATTTGCTTTTTCAATTCAGGCTGTATGGTTAAGCTTGATTGGCGAAACATTTACAAATGATGAGGGTTTTCGAAGCATTTGTTATACCCGTAAGACTTCATCAGACCTAGCAAGATATTTGGTGTTATAGAATGTTCTTTTTCGTTAAGACTTTATCAGTAACTATACAGATAAAATGTGTCCCAGCTGGAAATAACAGGAACAAACAAACAAACGCCGATCGACTGACAGTTTCATCAGGCGACGTTGTAAAACATGCATACAATTAACGCTGACCTACCAACATCTAACACTTTATTACACGCACAATTAAAAAAGAAGAAATCGGAAGAAACGAATAACTCGTTAAATAATAAAAAAAGATTCTGTGAGGTCAGTCGAGAAGAAGCTTAAGCATTAAAGCCAATAACCTGAAGTACAATTTCATCAGACAGGCAAGCTGCATCCAGTGTTTCCGTTTGCAGGAAGCCCGGGTAAATTCTGCTTGTTAATTATGCTAACCATGCCGCATGTCACCATCGTGTGTCGGTTCACAGGGTTGTACGGGAGGAAAAAAGAACTGTACTTATGCATTCCTGTATCTGTTTTTATTGGCAAATGAATTGTTATATAGTTTATGAATGTACAAGGAAAAGACGTTCTAGATAAAGTTACTGGCATGCAATCATGTCAGCAACAGACAGAGAAACACACTGAAACAAAATTCCGTTAGATATGCGTATTAAGTGGATTGTGATGGCAAAGCGTGTGTTGAAAAGAAGATTGTCGTGTGAGTTGTCTTTCACGAACGAACCAAATAAATAACACATCAAAACTGTCGGAAATTCAGCAGTGAGCACAGAGCTGGACAGTGTGCTTCAGTATGAACACAACCTAGTAGTGGAGCCGTTCTGTCTGCATGGTAGTCTACCCATTCCATGGTTTAGTTTTAAAGAATAACCGGTTAGGTGTTTATCCTTATTTAGTTAGATATCTGTTGACGACCGACTAGGTCTGTGGAAGATTGTGCTAGTAGGAATTAGGCTCCCACCAAGGTTTCTGTTGTGAGTTGGTGATGGGTCTAAGTCGACTGGTTTATTCGAATAACAGATTGTTCAGATACCAATGACTCTTTCAATTGTTCGTTTCTGTACAAAGTCCAAGTTTAAAGACAAGACCAACAAAACGATTTTTCGTGTCTATTTGTGAACAGACCATGGAGCTGTAATAACTGAGCAACTGTAAGTCTACTTGGTATTAACGAGAATAATTCACAAGTTTGTACAAGAGACAGAGATCCGCTTAGGCACCTCTAGCTCTATGCCAGTCGTGAAAAAAGGTCAGACGGTTTATAATCAATTTAAATGAAGAGAAGGAAGCGTGGTGAAAGTTATGGGCTAGCGGTCATGTCAACGGAATAAGTAGTCTGGCAGACACTACACAGCTGATGACTCGTGAGAGTGAACGGAGAAAGTAGTTAACAGACATGTAGAACGGTCTCCAGCCAGACAAGATGATGTTCTTTGAACCGTTTGGACACACGCTGATTTACATACTCCGTTGTACAACAGCAGAGGAAAAGACACACAAACATAGATTGTCTATCACCCTCAAAGTAACCAAGGGAAGTGGTAAACAAGCTCCGTAATGTTGTTGTCGGGAAGGTGCGTCTGACAATCCCATGTGGTCGGCGTTTGAGTCTTTCTGTCACGTCGTTCTTGAACCAGAACCATTAACAGCGCAGCAGTTACACATCTCGCTGATACGCACCATTGCGTCGACCCAAAACAAACCTTCCGCACAGTCTACGTAATTCAGGTCAACTACTCCAACCTAGTCAGATAATGAATGCTAGCCACCGCGAAATCGATTGTCATTAAGTACGAAGGAAGTCAAACAGTTTCGGTGTCGTGGTTAACGTATTATCGGTAAATTGACTGAGAATCGGGTGGCGGTATGTAGATGACACATTCGTAATCATGAAACGGACCGCTCGTGACCAATTCCTACAGTTTCTTAACTCAAAATGCAACGGCATTGTATTCACATTGGAAACTGAAACCGATGAGCGCTCACTTAATTTTCTAGACTGCCTAGTGAAAGTTGATGAACAACAGAGATTCCAGGTTTCTGTGTACCGCAAACCAACTCATTCTGGTCGGTATCTCAACTTCAACTCGTCGCATCCAATCGGTATGAAGAGAACAGTCATCCGATCACTCGTCAATAGAGCTAATAAGATATGCACCAATGAACTCTCCAAAACATAGAAATTTCTCACGTTAAAGAAATGCTAGCCGCTAATCACTATCCAAACGCGTTTACTTGAGAACACAATTAAGCGTGTGTCGACTAAGGAGGAGACCAAACAGACCAGAACTTTCAAGTCTACCGTGCAAATACCGTATCGTGAACAAACATCTGAAAAAATTCGCTCCATCCTTTCTGAGTACGCTATCCGGACCGTATTTCGGTTAGATAATACCTTAGAACGACTGGTGATGCATCCTAAAGATCCAGTTTCTATGGGCGATCAGACAGACTGCGTTTACGAAATCAAATGCGGTGATTGCAATGCCAGCTACATTGGAGAGACAAGCAGACAACTGAAAGTACGTGTTGCCGAACACAAGAGGCACACGAGGTTTCCTCCTAAAGACGCATATCAACTTCAGAAGCTAGAGAAGGATTCGGCCATCGCACTACATGCACTGTCAGAGAATCACAACGTAAGTTTTGATCAAGCTCGAGTGATTCACAAGGGTCTGCCTTCCCATGCGGAGCGCTGCTGCGCTGAAGCTCTCACCATTTACACACAACACGCTTGTGTTAATCGCAATGATAGCAAACCCCTGTCTGCAGTGTGGCGTGGATGGATAAACAACACCAGACAGACGAATCTTATCTACATCAATCTCACCCCACTTAATCGGCAAACGATTCGACCAACCAATTCAGATGCAACGCAGATTGACCTAACCACGGCAAATCTCACGTGACCTCTGTTCCTTTGTTAATGTGATTTCGATTACAACACTCCTGAGGAAGGCCACCCGAGGTGGTTGAAACGTAGAGTATTACAACTTGCTCATAACGTTGTGTTATTCTCAATCCATTTATCGGTTACTATTCACTTACGCAATCCGGCTTGTTGTTCTCAAAGGAAATTCGTACAAACTCCCTGAATGACGTGGTCAAACGTCACTTCACCAACTTCAACCTCGACTTCTGTGACCTAACTACTTGCTGATCTCTAAGCCACTCACCGCAATCACCAGTGCCCTGTCGTTTGAGTGGTTCGATCCGTTTGTTTGGAATTTTGTACCCAAGTCTACGAACCAATGGTAGTTTTCTTGATTCTTATTTAATTTTGTCGAAAATATGAAGCTGTATTGGTCTGATGAAGAATGATCGAAAACAGTTGTTCGTCACTGTTGTCTTCTACACACACAGTTACCAATATTTTCGATGTGTACGATCAATAGATAAAAAGTTCTGAGGATTGTTGGTACACTCTAAATCATGATAGCATAAGTGGCACCTGTCTACTAAAAAAATTCAAGCTAACCCATCACTAATTTCAAGTTGAACATCACCCACAATTGATCGCAGCTGTCGCATTCCCATAGACTTTCCAGTCGGCCCCTTTCGAAAAGAAGCACTAGACTCGAGTTTCGCTCTCATTAGAGCTCGTCAGTAGTGCATATCCTTGCCACTGCCGGGACTAGAACTCCGGCCTTGCTTTTCGTGAGGCAACCGTGTTTACCACTGCGCCATTGACCTCACATTAGGCACGACCGAATTATCATATGTGAACGCTCAACCACTTTCGCTTGTGAGTAATGATCAGGTCCCGATCGTCTCGAGAGGAGACACAGTTACTGCCTGTTAACTCCAATCGATAACCCCGCGATTAGGACTTCCTAGGCAGGTCGAAATCTCCGATCTCATTAAACCTGCTAGGCGATATTTTAGATTACTGGTGAGTAGTCGAGGATTTGATTAATTTCAAGTTGAATCACATGAAGTGGTTCATGGGAATTGTCCTTTCTCACAGTCACCTCGATTACAGAACGCGTGATATGTGCATACAAAACGCAAACTGGAATACGAAGACAAAAAGCGGTCTGTCATAAACACACAAGTTCCAACTTCATGGTAAGCAACCTTTCGACGTGGATACGTCGATCTATAATAGAACTCAACAGGGCATCCGTTGATTGGAACAATCCATAATTTTTGCACTCGGCTATAGTGTATGATGAGTTCGAATCCACGCGATGACCAGTCGATCGACATTGGGTGGCCGAGTGAAACCTGTCACAAGAACGCTTGTCAATTCGCTTAGGCAGCTTGTTAGCCATTTCGTGGAAAACCCCTAGGTATCCTATCAGTTCTGCTTCACACTAGTTTGGCCTTAACGACAGATAAAACCATAGCTGAGAAGAGGGAAGGAAAATGTTGTAACAACAACGTTAGAACTGACAATTGATACAAACGTCACACTCTCAGTTTCAAAAAGCAGCTCAGTATAAACTGCTTTCTTGCCCGTTCCCTTACACTGATCGATTTTCGTTCTCAATCTGCTCTAATTTTTTTAAAATTAAATTTTGCAGCTACCCTTTCTTTTCATAGACCGCTCTCTCTGGTTACCGAGGTTCTCACCTCATCAGCCGCCCCCGAAAAATGCGTGAAAACAGTGGTTTTCTATAATCGTTGTGTATTACCGATCCATCTGTGAGCTACATGTTGTTGCAAATTGGAAATGGATATGGCTGTGAAGCAGGGATACTTGCATTCAGAACAAACGCAAATTAACATCTATGAGGCGCGAATGGCAGTGCAATTTAATGCTGGTAGCAATCAGTCACCTTTATCCTGCACTTATAAAAAGATCAGCTAAAAACAATCTTCGTAGATATCTCAATTATGAAACAGAATATAAATTATTCACTTCCCTTTCGAACTTCAAACGGACGCGTTTACTGTATCACAATGAATGACTTCGAACGAGCCTTCTGATATCCGAAAATGAATCATAATCGAATATAAGCGCTTGTTACTAACGCAGTTTTGGATTATGTGAATTAAACATGACTCAAAATTGATGGCAGCATTCACAACCCCGTAAATCTTTCAGTCAATCCCTTTCGAAAAAAGCACTAGACTCGAGTTTCGCTCTTGTTAGAGCTCGTCAGTAGTGCATATCCTTGCCACGGCTGAGGTTAGAACTCCGGCCACACTTTCATGAGGCAACCGTGTTGACCACTGCACTGCTGACCTCATATTAGGTTATACGCAAACGTCAAGCTATTCTTACTTGTGAGTAATGGTTAGATTGTCCGATTGCCCGAGAGGAGATACAGTAACTCTCTTGTTAACTCCAATTGATGGCCCCTCGACAAGGACTTCTGTTCAAGTTGAAATCACAGAAACCATTAAAGATGTTGAGTGATACGATTAATAATCAGTTGTAAGATATCCGCACCAAATTTAGTACGAATGAAGTCAAACAGTTTGGGCGTCGTGTTTAACATGTTATTGATAAATGGATTGAGAATAACACAACGTTATGAGCAAGTTGTAATACTCTACGTTTCAACCACCTCGGGTGGCCTTCCTCAGATTACAACACTCCTGAGGAAGGCCACCCGAGGTGGTTGAAACGTAGAGTATTACAACTTGCTCATAACGTTGTGTTATTCTCAATCCATTTATCAATGCTTGCCATCTATTTATGCCATATTTATGCCATCTAACTTTTTGGCAAGTTTCAGCAAGTATATGACGCAACACATATGTGCTCTCAAACGCAAAGCATCGCCCACTGGGGTTGATGTGAGACATGAGGATCGATAATGCAATGGAGAAAGAGCGACAGCAAATTATTAATGTCTGGAATGTTCAGACACAAAGACTGCATACGAACGACTTTCAGTACAGAGTTGCATGCGAAAACTGCACCGCTCATCCCTTGCAATGACCTTCGAAGTGATATTACTACATCGAGACCGTTTTAACGTTAAAGTCCACATGATGGACGTTGAACCACGAGGGCGAACAAGTTGTGCTCCAGAAGTTCTAAGGACGATAACGTTGCGCTTAGATACTAGAGAAGTGACAAGTTGAAGGGGGTTGTGAACCTAGTGCAGAAACGAGTCGTACTTATCTCATCTTTTCCAACCCATAACTTCTCAGAGTACGTAGTTTACTTTTTCAGACGAGCACGACCATTAAAGCGAACATTAAATCAATAGTATTCTTGGTTTTCTCAAACTGTTGTTATCATACCTGAGGGAGATGTCCCTATTCCCATCTTTCTTTTGTAGAGCTATTGTTAGTTTCCGAGTTACAATGAATTGGCTCAAAATTTCCGTTGCCACTGAGATCATTATTTATGAACATTCACTTGTAGTAAGAACCATTGTGCTTCCAGAATTGTTTCCAAAACGCGAGTATAAACGTTCCAGACACAATTCTTTTTCTCGTGTGTTTGACGGAAATTTTACAATAACTAAGGTTCCATCTAAGGGGCTGAGACTATTTCATACTAACTGTTTTACCGACATCAAGTATACTGTTGGTATTAACAATAGTCGTGTCTTCAGATTCCCACTCACGAACTTATACTCCACAAGCATTTTAATATCAGACAGAAGAAGGTTCGAACCGGTAGCCAGTGTATTTCAATCAGAATCTTATGTGCATTCAGCTATTGGCCTCAGAGACATCAAATAAAACAATCAAAATACAGTAATCATGCAAGAGAGGTATCATCTCATACACCTTTGATATAAACTGACACGAATGTCACTTATTCACAATAGATTCGGTGGTAAGTTTAACTGAAGATAGTAGTTACCCACAAAACACATGCTCGTAGGTAACCCTCAATAAATAACAAACTAAGGGCTGTTTTGCCATTTATCCCAGACCCGATGGAGTCCATGAACCAGTGTAGACGCTAAGAGTACTTTTGGAAGTTGTGCTAAAACTCAACTTTTGTTAACCTTCAAAAATGATTTTTGATTGCGTATAGTATAGCGGTACTAGCAGACTGCATTTACACGTCAAAAATCGTCGGAACCACTACCGGTTTCGCAGTTGCCACTCATTGCGAATAAGTATTTGCAGAACTTCGATTACACACCAGACACTTCAAAATCTGCCGTTCACACATTAGGACCAAGATACGTGTGAACGCGCAAGGTCATGCACCCCTTGTGACATGGATTCTGAAAGAAAACAAAACTTAAGCTGGGCATGAATAAATTTGTTCAGTGACGTTTCATTTTATCAGCTATATAAATAATTCGGCCAACGTAACCTTTGTAAAGAGAGAAATTGCTTGATTTGTGGTAGTTTGGTTGACGTGTTTCACGCCCTATTTTTGGTGCGACGCCCAGTGTTGAATTCGTTCGTGTATTTTTGGTTTGGATGTGGAACGTTGATCCTAAACTTTCTGTGCATTTTGCTGCGCACAGTGAGCATTTTTGGTGAATTTTGTACTAGATGACTGCATGTAAAAAGGTTATCTCTCAATTTTCCTTCGGCTTATAATTATCATTGCGTGCGTATTGAAATTTTTGTTGTCTACTAACGTTCGATAATCTTTTATCTACATACACACCTAACGATTTTAATGAGCTCGTTTCCGACTGACCGGTGGTCATTTTGCGCGGTTTTCAGTAGCCCTGTTTTGAACGTTCTTCTGCTTGATGAGTAAAATATCTAGGTTACTCTACCTTCGAGATTAAGGAACATTTTCATCGCAATTCTGGAGGCGGTGACGTAGAAATTCCAATTTCCTTGACCATCTTTTTCAACACATTCGGTCTTGCAAGACGGTCGTCCTATTCACCTGACCGTCTGGGTCGATATGAATGTAATTGTCAACTACGTGCCACTGATCGGACCATCCTAACCCACCGGGAACAAGACAACAGCAATCCTTGGCCGCTTCTGATGAAATACCATTTCTAAGTTTGGTCAGGGGACAGAGAGTCAAGTGGTGATCTCCTCGGTTTCTCGCAGTTCTGACGACACAGTTTGTCGACAAACTGATACTGAACAGCGACGAGCACCTAAACAATTTTCTACAAGTCGACCTTGAATCTCCTCTTATCTGAACATTCTATGTAACAAATCGTTGGCTTCCAGTTAACCGTTAACTCCTGTTGCACTCGATCTTAACTTTTCTTAAGCGTCATAGTGATAAATTTATAAAGGTATACGATACGACAAGGTCAGCACAGTTGAACTTTTAGGTGTTTCGTTGTATTTAGTTGACATAACCTGAGATATTGAAACAAGGCAAGAACCGTGAATGTTGCATGGGATATGAAGCAGCAAGTCAAGTAATTACTGATGGGTTACCATCAGAATGAGAGGAGAAAGTGTGTTGCGATACATTAGTGTTTCATACAGTTTCAGTAGTTTCGAATGTAAAACGTAGTTTACATATACCAGACAACCGAACTAGCGCGGCAAAGGAACCTCTGCGTATTTCCCAGAAAGGTACATGAAACATCTGGAAAAGCACACCATGTTACTGTATCCGCGGTCCGGTACTTCTGGTGACAATGGTTTCCGTGTGAATTTTTTTTGAAAGTACTTCACTTTTCCCAATTAAAAATACGGTGGATGAGCGTTTTTCAGTAGAATGAAGAACTGAAGTTGTGTTAAGATTTGCAGTCAGAACTGTTTCAAGATAATCAATAAAGTTTTATAATTACTGCTTTTATTTGATAAATTACGCAACGCTATAAGCTGTAAGCCTACTGGCAAAATTAGTACGAAACTGTCCTTTTCGAAAAGAAGCACTAGACTCGAGTTTCGCTCTCATTAGAGCTCGTCAGTAGTGCATATCCTTGCCACTGCCGGGACTAGAACTCCGGCCATTCTTTTCATGAGGCAACCGTGTTTACCACTGCACTACTGACGAGCTCTAATGAGAGCGAAACTCGAGTCTAGTGCTTCTTTTCGAAAGGGGCCGACTGGAAAGTCTATGGGAATGTGACGGCTACGATCAACTTGAAATTAACCAAATCCCCTACTACTCATTAGCAATCAAGACTGTCCTTCACAAAACAGATAAATACACTTAATGAACAAGAAAAATCTACTCGTGCTTCTCCACCGATTTTAAATAAAATGTCGTATAAATGCATTACGACCTTGTAACTGTGTGGACTTTTCCATCTGTAGCGCTACCCCGTCAATAAACAGGAAACCTGACAGACCATGCTATACTACTAACGCACAGAAATAAAACAAAACTCCAAGGGAAAAAATCGTGGTTTCTCAATCTGATGAAACGTGACGGTGCGCACAATTTGCATACAAATCTAGATAAAGCGGTCACAGGTAAACATCATGAAGACAGTAGGAGAATAGCCTTGAAACAAGATGGTGGTATTACATACAGTATATTAAAATAACTTGATAGATTAAGCGGAGACAAACACCCGTACAATTATAATTACGAGCAGTTTTAGAAAAACCGACTGCATCTTTTAAATGAATGCAACAACCTGTAAAGATAAGAATAGCAGTGCGTAAACTAAACAACTAAGGACAGTCCACTCTACTTTTGGCAAACAGGTTACTTGTGGCATTGAACGATCATTCAATATTAACTTTGGCAACTGCCATTTTTGAAAACCATGTTATCTGTAGAACTTGCTTGATAGAAGTGAATTGTCCAATAAGGAATGAGGTGAATCATTAACAAGGCATGCGTTGGTTGGCCACCAAGCTTGATGAACTTTCGAAATGATCCATAAAGGCACAATGCACTATGACATCACACAATGAAAATTTTATAAAGAACCAACACAAAACTGAACAGAACAGATTCCTGCGCGCAAAACAGCAAGTCATTACACTGTGCATACGTCAGACCACTTGGCCGAATGGTATAATAAAAATGCATGTTTGGCTCATTGAACTCACAAAAATTTAGCCAGCAGAAACTGGATAATTTGCATTTGCCTATATCTAAATGTTAATGAGAATTTTTCTCAAGTCTTAAACACCAAAAATCCAAAATGGATCGTCTACAAGGACAATTTAAGTTACTTGTGTTATATTGCACCATGTTGTATTACATCATTAACAATAACTGCATTGATTAATCAGTTGACTTCGTGACAGAATTGTTCACAAAGAATGGGAGGACGTGAGACTGTTAAACAAACACAATGAACACTACTGTGTTGAAAAATGCAACGTCATTTCCACAGATTACTCTATCATTCCTGAAACGATTTTCACTGGCAAATACCCTAGTCAACAGTCTACATGATATATTTTAGTGGTATTAGGAAAAAACGATCGTCTCATTGACAATAGGAAGTTCAGTACGAGAAAAGGAAGTACACAAACCGCCGACAGCGATGAAACTGCGGAACATTAAAAAAGTCATACTTGGAAAATTCAAGTCAAGATCTATAATTCATAACAAGGATCGTCTGAACATGATGTTATACGAGTTTGGATGTTGAATGTATATCAGAAACTGGAATAGAAACCGACAACTGGTACACGTACGGTTACACAAAGTAGTGCGTAATCAGGGAAGCGACGGCTGCAGATTTAGTCGGTTAGTATAGTCCCAATCGTTAAGCCAACTTATGCATACACTTAGGCAACCACAATAGAGAAATAGTGGTTCAAAAGAGACCGATTAATGGGTATATCTGGACATGGACGTTGAGGTCAAAGCTGATTGGTGTGTCGTGTATACCAAAACAAATCCATGAGAAGACACCAGTAAACAACTTCTCTTTCGAAGTTGTGATCCGGGACTAGCGGTAGTTG
Source organism: Paragonimus kellicotti (assembly GCA_014220965.1). Lineage (NCBI taxonomy): Eukaryota > Metazoa > Platyhelminthes > Trematoda > Plagiorchiida > Troglotrematidae > Paragonimus > Paragonimus kellicotti. The sequence goes on from LOND01000280.1 coordinate 51,472, forward strand.
GAACATCACTACTCATGATGTGAGTTAGGACTGACGCAAAATTGAAACACAACCACAATTTCAAGTTGATCATTACTCACAAGCGAAAGTGGTTGAGCGTTCACATATGATAATTCGGTCGTGCCTAATGTGAGGTCAATGGCGCAGTGGTCAACACGGTTGCCTCATGAAAGCGTGGCCGGAGTTCTAGTCCCGGCCGTGGCAAGGATATGCACTACTGACGAGCTCTAATGAGAGCGAAACTCGAGTCTAGTGCTTCTTTTCGAAAGGGGCCGACTGGAAGTCTATGGGAATGCGACAGCTGCGATCAATTGTGGGTGATGTTCAACTTGAAATTAATCCAAATCCTCGACTACTCATCAACAACCAAATATGATTACTGTCGATAAGTGGCGGGTGATTATGTCTGAAACAATATAAACACCACAAATGGTCGCACACTTCGTACTCCCGTAGATTTTCAACCAGTCCCAGATGTAACAGGGATACGACATACTGACGTGTTCAAACAAGAGTGAAACATGGAGAGGTTTCATTGAAAAGCCAACGGGAACGCAAAAGATGCGATCGTTTGTGAGGTATGTTCAAATTATAAGTATCACCATCCTCAACTAAGGCCAAGTTTTATAACACCTTGCCATTTTTATTGCATTATACATATATACATCCACAGGTAAACCAACCAACTTTAACTATAAGAAGAAATCAGAACAATTTTTTTGGTCTAATAACTTCGTTATTTACAATGTCAAGCTACCAAACGTTATCAGTCGTAATCGGTGTTAGCACTACAGATGCATAAAGTTATATTACGTAATCATTGTTGTCATAGTGTTGTTTGCTAAATACACCATAGGTACACATTTCCATTATCGCAAATTAACGTTGGAATACCGTCCACATGACTGGTATCTCCTGCAATTAAACACAGTAATCTGCTCGTTAACTCAGATTTGGGTATAGCGCTTTGAGCGTTGTTTTGCGAGGGCATTACAGTTAGCTTATCTCTGTCCGAACAGGCAGCTGGTCTTCGGATCTTCTATTGTAAACAAGAGTCCGACGATCAACGATTCACACAGCCGGCTAGGACTTAAACGTCTTGTCACGCCTGAAAGTGAGTAACACTGAATAAGCCCCGCTACGGAGCTGGAAGACAGTAACCTTCCACTTGATTCTGGTCAGCAATCCAACGTTCTTTGCGTGTACATACTCTATTGTGCAACCACACTGTACACATGCATGCTTGTTTCGCGGCTCAATTCACATAGTATTTCCAACTACATGGCGAAAAACACTTTAAAAGAAATTTCACCTACAGTACCCGTCAAAAAACTAAGCGTGAAGTGCAAAAAGGCAATGTTACTGACGCAATAAAAATGCAAATTTTCATTCACAATCCGCTTACCCACAGTGGTTCTATCAACTAACTGTTGAAACCATCAAATGACTACAGTTTACTCTGAGTTCGTCCTCTCCGTCACCATCAAACATCCTAGTAATTCAATTACCCAGTCATTTGGAATCCAGGTGAGTTCTTTTGTTCCTACCAAAATAAAAGCTTCTCCCAGAAGGCCAAGTCAATCGAGAGGTGAAGAGATGACGATGCGATAGACCAATCAAAATGTGATTTTTTCTCGATCGAAACTCGAGGATGAAAGATTTGCAGTTTATCGGGTTTTCAACTAGTAAACGTGCAACCAATCAACGTGGCAAAATGCGTTGAAGCAGAAAATTCCGATAACCCATATTAGAACGCGCTCATCCTCACAAATCTAATCATTCCGAGAGGATGGGGAACTGTGCCAAGACAGATATTTATGTGTTTGAATATCCACTACAGACATCGTTCTGACTCTCAAAATTACCTCCATTTGTTTATGATTTTAAAACGGTTGATATGAGATTCATTAAAAAGAGGCCGTCATTGTTGCAGATATTAAGCATGGCGGCAAACCATCCAAATGTAGTCAGTCATATGGTAGCACAAAATAAAATGTTCTTAAGTTAACAATCCCCCTTAAAATTGTACATTTTTCAAGGAGGCAGATAGTTATCAATGAACGTTCCGAAGAAATTTGTCTATAGCAAAACCTGTTTTTGGTCCCAACTGAACGCTGGAACCGGAATACGGTAGACTATTATATCATTCAATTAATGTGATGTGAGCTGTAAGGAATGCAAACGGGTTAGAACACAAAGATCACGACGAATGTGTACGAAAAATGGCAGAAGTGACACATCTACAAACTGATTCCTACCAGTACTCTGTTGGAAAACACACGAGTTTAGGCAGAAAGACGTGTAGACAACCAAACGATTCCAATAAATCAGCTTCAAACTGATAAGATTACATAGAAAGGCGGCAGCTTTATATCGAGATAACCAGGAAACTGAGACCGAAAGCCTGGGATAATAACTGAGCAGTAAAAGATTAAGCAGACTACCAATTCACGTAAACGCTATAATGAATTCGTGATGTACGTGCATATGAACGCAAACAGTGACCATTGAAAAACTGAGCTCATTTTCCACGTCAAATCAAACGAAATCTAATGGAGTTTAAGGGAACAAAACCTGTACGCTTCAAAAATGCAAAAAATTTTTTTTAAAAATAGACAGAAGGTGAACAGAAGTAGTCAGCATAAATTGCCCGGCTCGAACCCGATGCTCAGGTTGCAGGAATCTCACTCAGAATACACTGCACTGACTGAAATCGATTCACCGAAAATTAACGACACAAACCGCTATTGCCCTTGGCGTAACTTACAGTTTAAACTCCTCCAGACGATTTGGGAGACTGAAGAGGTACCTCGTGATTGGTGCTTGTCAACAGTAATTCCCGTTTCAAAAAGGGGCTCGAAGTCTATGTGACAACCACAGAGTGCATGTACATCACAAAGAGTAACTGGTGTGCCTTAAAGTACTTATTACCATTTTACTTCGTTTTTCGTTGCACGTCCAAAATGTGTTTGCTGTTTTACCGTCGTTCTCCTTAAGCGCACGACGAAATCACGCCCGGGGCAGGTAACTTTCAGCAGCAAGTAGATATATATTTTCATTGAAAATAACCTCAACCTGATCACTGATTGAGGCGCCTCTTCAACTGTCACATCCCACCCA
>LOND01000280.1:66052-78126 GCA_014220965.1 Paragonimus kellicotti
TCGATGGCACCCAAAAGCGCGCCAGGCGTAAAGTGCCTAGAACCTTCGAGTGCGTTAAACAACGCTCGGAAAGTTTCGGGCTAAACGACCTTGAAGAATGGAATAGATGAGTCGTTAGGGAAAGGACAAGCGTTTACTGCGTGCAATTAGTTGCACGACTGAAGAAAGTGGCACTGAGTTCATATCAGGCCTCCTATAGCAGGCGTACACAGAATCATGCGTACAGAACAAACAAGCGGGAAAACATGGTTGCAGCCGGGATCCTTAGAGAAGCCACACGATCGCTGGTCACTACACAGAGATTGCGCACACGAACCCTTACCCTACTTAAAATTCAGATCATCATGCGAAGGAACGAGAACCACTAGTGGTTTTTAATGCACTTTCTAAACTAATTGTCTGAGTATGCACTACTGGGGGCATCGCGGGTCAAATGCGTGGTCACTCAATCGAATTGATGCTTCATGAAAAAGAGTTGTATCCGTTCGTCGGTCCTTCGTGTCCACATGGTGTAGACAACCCCCAAATCTACCAAAAATGCTAATATGGGGTCGTAGTAGGCACCATTAAGATACGGGTAAAATTATCTAATAACAATCTTGGAAGAAAACGAGATCGTATTAGCCCATTTTCATTCAGTCCTTAAAGTGAAACAGTTTGAAAGAAGTGCTTTCGGTGGACCGCGTATTGTTACTTTTAAACTAATGTGAACAGGGCACAATGAAAGTGGAATTCAGAAAAGATTTATCTGTACACCAAGAGATTACAGAACCATCAGTTCGCGCACGAATTTCACAGTCATCAGAAAACACACCAGTAACGAAACAAAAAATCTAGAGATCGCTGAACCAATTTTGGTACTGTTCCATTCTAACTTATCGGTAAGCTCCGGTGAGTTTTTGATGCAATAACTTCCAAAGTTCTGAAACAGTGACTTTAAAAATTTTACCCACCATTGCGTCGGTTCACGTTCAGGCAAATAAAATGGTCACTTTATGTGAGGAGGCTCGCCCTCAATCCGACATTCCCTAGCCAGTTCTAGAATTGTGCGGACTTATCAAACAGAGTCTAAAAGAAATTAGAACCCACAACCTTCGTTAGAAACGAAGTTATTATCCACTAGAGCACACTGGTCCTACGAACACCGCTGGCAACAGGACGAACGAAGTTTTTTGTGTATAATATGACTAGCAAGTTTTCCTACCAAAATCTGGTTAGAACCCGCCTCAGGATGACATGTGTAGTAAGATAATCTTCGTGAAGTTAACATACAAGCAGTCATATAAAATTTTGTCTTATATAAGCGAGTAGCTATAATTGTCAATACATAGTAACAGCCGGGGCAAACTTATGATGCCGCAGGCTTTTTGCAGTTAATCGGAAACTAAAAATAAGCTTACTATACATCGAGTCAACTCTGCGCTACACGGATTTAGATACGTGAAACGACTGTCAGCAGAATAGGCAAATCCTAACGTTAACCTTACTATGCAGTAATGTAGAGACCTGTTCATCAACAAAAAGCCCGGTTCACCTTTGACTGACAACTAAACCCATATTGTTCCATTCCAACGAACCTCTCAAGACCTGAGGGAAGGGAAAGCGAAACAAAAATGTCAATAAGCCTATCATTATCACAATAAAACCTGTCCTCAGAGAAAGAGAAAAAATTTGACTTTCAAAACGTATATTGTTAACCGAATTTATAAAACAAAAAATAGAAAGATGGATCCGCACGCGTGTTCACTCAACTTCATCACACGACAACATAAAAAATGTGATGTAGCCGTGCGAACCTCCAACGGGAATATATATGCACATATATACATAAAACGAGAAATACATCAAGTCGCAAACATACCACAACATACGGAAACAAAAGGACTGTGAAGGACAAATAAGTAAAAACGTCACACCAGTGTGCAAGGAGATTTGCGATACGAACATCAGTGACTTCTACTCCCCACTATACCAGACGGCGTCTTCAACCAGAGGTGTTTACTGTCATCTGACCCCCAAACCGGAAATCAAGAAATCCTCGACGAATCACGCTTCAGTGCCCGTGCCTTCATACCTAGAACTCAAACAATGCGCCGACCACCAGGCTGCGGCTTCCAGCCTGATCCATCACTTGCAAACAAGGCACGGTGTGTCAAATAGTGAAGCGGCATTCATAAGACGACAAAGCAAAAGGTGCCTGTGAGGCGAGACTAGCATTCTCTTTGGTTGATGGAGTCTGTCAGTCTTGACGGCACGTCGGCAAACTTCGTCATTGCTGATACGGCGGCCCCACTGCAGGCCGGTTATGCTCCGGAGAAACCCATGGCTGAAAACTGGCATTGCGAACATCCTCTAAGCGAATAGACTTCTACCAACCTGCACCCCCCGTGGAGCCCAAAGACGTCCGCCGTTGAAATAATGTGCGCAAAACCTGTGTTCTGCTTTATTCTACAGTTCGGAAACGTGACCCTAACATGCCGAAGATAAGCACAGCTTTCCTGGGTTTGACGGTGATCGCCTCCGTCAAATGGAATCACCGCGTGCGCGCGACAGCAGTGGAACATGCTGCTTCGACCTAGCTGCGGAACCAGTCGTTTTGTTATGGAAGCCCCGGGAATGAAAAATCTCGTTAGATTGAACGACTGACATAATCATCTCGTTCTCAAAAAGGTCCTCTGTGACATGTGCAACAATCAGTGACAGAAAAGTTTGGCTCCCATCGTATTAGCCTTTCTCAAGTCAACTACGAGTAAAAAGGAGACCAGATTTGACCCTGGTCACAGCCGTAGTGATCTGACTTTTACGTATCATCAAATAATAGATCACGGCCAAATCCGCACACGCCCGACGCTACCTGCGTTCTCAGTGGTCCGTGAGGCTTTTGTCTTACATAACAAGGCATCTTTCAGGGACTGCGGAGATACGTGCCTTAGAATTATCAACTTACTTAAAGCAGTTTACCACCAGACTTCAGGAAGTGGAAGCATTCGATGAAATAGCACCATTCTTCAACATGTAAGGGAAGTGTCACACTTTTTATTCAACCTTACTGTTGGCAACATCCTTGGAAGGCACTGTGATCGAATACTAACTGTTATGGCCAGCTGGTCAAAGATAACGAGGAAAATACGAACACGGACGCTTGAAACAGAGCGTAACAATATCCCAAAACCCCCGAAGACCACAGAAGACTTCGACCTTCAGTCGAGAATGTAGTTACTCCCAAACCAAAGGTCAAGGTCTTCTGTGTTCTTCTGGGGTTTTCGGGTATTGTTACGCTCTGTGCTACGTGTCCGTGTTCGTATAGTCGTGCGCTAGACATTTCTCGTTATCGTTGACCAGCGGGTCATAACATATTTGATGACACTAACACAGAAGTGCGAAGGTACCTTCTGACAACCAAGTTTAACACACGAGGTAAAACAAACACCCCCTTTGTCTGCAGTATCACTGAGATAGCGTAAGACGTTGTCGATAGGCTATAAGTATCGGTTCATCGTTCCGGCCTGTGCTTTGTCTCAGCGAAATGCCCGTCAACAGTCTGAAGGCCTTCACAGGGAAAATCATACATACGTTTACAACCACGCATACACGGCATATGAAAAAATGCACTCAAGATTTTAGCCGCACCGGTGTGCGTCTTGATAGATACAGGTGCGTACGCTGTAAGCTACAGCCACATGATTAGGTCCCCCCATCAGGTATACCCCCCTTCCTATGACACGGTTTCCTCTCTACCCCATCACGCACCCTGTCTCCTGCCTCTCTACCCCATCACGCACTCTGTGGACCAATCATGTGTGTCCGAAATGCGCTAGTCGTCATTGGTTCGCACTCGCAATAAATGTGCAGTATACGTCGGAAGGATGCCTTCTCTCGAACCTAAAGCATGAGCGTGAACGTTGTTGATCTGTCTGTCTCGTTTCAGGAGCACTTCGGTAGTGTCGTGTCTCCACGACAGTTCCCAGACTTGAATGCCAGGCTCATCAGCAGATCACAGAAGTGGACCAACTGCCGCAGCCCGATGGTCCCCACGTTCGGCCGACGGGACAACAACTTCGTAGAAGCCACACACCGATCAATTAAGCGGCACAACTTGAATGCGCACATCCGGATATGGCAGGCAATCGAGCGCACAACGGCCATCTTCGACCACATCATCAACGACCGTCAGGCACTACTCGTCTCAACATGTCGCTCATACCCGTCTATGTTCCAATTCGTTCCTATTCACTTCAATAGTCGATCACTAGTTTGCATCGTTTGCAACCATAAACCGCATAGACGCAATTCAACCAAGTTCACTTGTTCAGTCTATGTTCCAATTCGTTCCTATTCACTTCAAGAGTCGCAATTACCGTTCAAAATACATTGGAGTTTCGGAAAATAATATTTATTTCTTTCATGTTCACACATATGATCTCAATCTTTTTCCGAGCATTTTCTGTTATCCAGTCCTGGTTCTCCTCGGCATTTCTTTTTTCACTCGGAGCTGGAAAGGAGGAAAGCGTACAACTGTTAGGCGTGCATGTGCAAAATGATTTTGTACAAGTGATTCACCAGAGCCCCGTTAGCCCGGCATCTAAACCGGTTACACCACCGCACCACGATGAGGAGGGGTTGGTTTTTACGGTGGATCTGAAATTGAAATTCATTAGCGAACTTTATTCAAAACGTACCTCATGGTTTCATTCCCCTATTGCTCTCCCCAGTCGTAGTGTTTCTTCGACGAACTTAAGTACACTTACCTGCTGACGCTAGCTTCAAAGTATTGCTGGCATCGCGTGCAATACAGTCCTTGATCGAAGAACGGCGTGAAGACGCAATCCCAGTGATACCACTAGGGGCAGAATTGACATTTGATCCAGTTGTCAATACTTTGATCCTCGGCAGGTGACTCCGTTCGTCCACATTCACCACAAATGTCCGAGCTCAGTTCCGCCGTTGACACCGCTACTGCCACTGAACTCGGACCTGCTTGCGGTTCACTTGCTATCGTTGATAGTGCTGGATTTGTTCTCCGACAGTTCCGAATGCGAACCAATGACGACTAGCGCATTTCGGACACACATGATTGGTCCACAGGGTGCGTGATGGGGTAGAGAGGAAACCGTGTCATAGGAAGGGGGGCATACCTGATGGAGGGACCTCATCATGTAGCTGTGGCTTACAACGCAAAACAGTGTTCGCACTTATTTCAGTTACACGTGCCCTGAAGGTACATTCACGGACGCACGGGGCGGGACGCTTTGCGCGCTTAATGAAACCCGTACGTTATGTTAAACAGTATGCCCTATACATATTCATATATCGCAATATTTATCCGAAATGCTAGTCGTAGAGCATTGATTTTTTCAGTTGTCGTACATGAAACACTACTATTTTCCAGACAGAAACCGCTGAATGAGGTTGGTATTCTGATGCAGAAATCAAAATCATCAAAATCTGCGTCATGACCTCATATGTGCTTGTTTTAACTGACCGTTAACTGAAAACGACCTTAGGGTATGTCGGTTTTCAGAGAAATTCGAATATGGCTGCTTGTTGTCTTTGGTTGGTTGCGGTGCTAGGAATGTTACAGGCTTACAGAGGATGTTGAATCACCACTATTTTCATTATCTTTTCATTCTCCCATTGCATTTATGATTTTCTTTAATTTCTATTTGCAGGAAATGGATTATGTTGCGACTCTCAAGACCATGTTTGAGAACCGTGAATTTCGCACCTTCTCTCAGTTCCAGGAGTGCCTTCAGAGGTACATGGAGGAGATGGGTGTTACTTACGTTCGTAGGACGAGCCGTAGGTCGAAAACGAATCTGAAGTACGAAAAGGTAGGGTTGCATGGTTCCTTGAAAACCGTGCAGATTGATTATCGTTGTACGAAGTACAAAAGGCGTCGGTGTATATGCAGAGGAGTGCGACGTGTCTAGTGGGTTAACTGTTAGTTTCAACAAAGTAGTTCTCGCGATGCGTGTTGTAGATCACGCTTCCATGTGGTCCGACGTAATGATTGTCTGGTTGTGTGCTCTTTCGAGCTAGAGCACAACGACCCTCTCAGTCGGTTGTTCAATGGGTGGTAAACGGAAGTAGGAAGTCGGAGCAATGGGCTGAAATGGGGGAAAAGGTGTAGCATGCGAACTAATGCAATATATGTTGGTCAAGGCGAGCCTTGAAAATTGTTACAGAGCTGGCAGAAACAACATGGCTTGGAAGAGCATTTCAAGCCTTTGAACGCAAACACGCAGTGAGAAAAAGCTATGTCTACATTCTAGTCTGCTATGTTGGACCTCTAGTTTTAGGGGGTGACCCCTCAGTGTCAAGCTATTTCCCTTGTTGAGCATTGGCCGGCAAGGATGATCCGGGGACTTCATTATCGAAAAGGTTAATACCAAATCACCTACTAGCCCGATGCATAACTTCTAAAGAGTACATGTTCACAAAGATTGATTTGTAACTTTCGCTCACATACGGCTTGGTTTTCAGACCCCGGGACCGCCCTAGTGGCTCGGCGTTGCACGGTCTCCAGGAGCAGCTTGTCCTTTAGAAGATGTGGTGGCCAGATCACAGTTCCATTCTCCAGATGCGGTTCAACGAAAACTGTTGTATAGAAAGCTGTAAGGAAGCACTGTTGGACTCCCGAAAAGACCGCTTTCAATAACGCCAGAGCTGTGGGTAGCTTATTTTGAACCCGTTTTGTTGTGCGAATGACAGTGCGTTCATGTTAGGTCCTTTCCGATAAGCACTGTCTGAAGCGGGTACTTGTCGAGGAAATATGTCGTTTTTAGAGAGCTGTGTATGTGCATGACTTTACACTTACCAGCATTAAAGTCGAGTCGGTTCACTCGAGACCAGTTGAATAGAATGTCAAGGTCTCTCTGTAAGATAACAGAATCATCGGTGGTGTTGGCACGCCAAATTTTGACGTCGTCCGCAAACAGTAATAACGGGGAAGTGATTGAGATTGGGAGATCGTTGATAAATATCAAAAATAGTAGCGGACCAAGAATTGAACCTTGGGGCACTCCACTGAGGCTAGGCCTGCAGGTAGAGAATACGCTATTAGCGCGCACCCTGTACAGACGGTTAGCAAGATATGACTGAAGCCACTGAAGATCGCAGGGCACATGTAAGTGTACTTTCTACCGTTCAATGTGGCTTCCTTGCATTCACATTGTCAGGGTGTTTCAAACACTTCTTACCCTACGGTATGGACGGTTCGGTAGTTTTTTTTCGTTCTTACACATAAGGTAAAAGAGTCCCCATTCATGAGCGTTAGCTGGCGGAGTACAATCTGCCAATTCGACGGTTGGTTGGCCCGCAGTTTCGGCCTTTTGCTGCGACCATCTTCGACCGTCACTATAAAGCCCTGCATAATGTACTTGAAAAACTACGTGCCTGCAGCAGCCGCACTGCGGTGGCGTGTTTCAACAGCATCATTGCGTTCGCCACTAAAATAGTGGAACGTGCTACGACTGGCCTACCTTTGTACGATTTCCCCATTGGCTCGTCTACAAGCAGTATGAGACCTAGATGGGTGAAGAAGCCGGAAACAGGATTGCCATGTGGATACCGCAGTATCGGTACGGGATGGAGCAGTTATCCCGCTGCGACGCCGATCAGGTGATTTTTCACCATGAATGCATTCAAATGGCCGAAATAAGTGAATGTCCATTCTATGGCAATCAGCTTCGACCTCAGTCACCTGGTAGGTGCATGTTTTGAATTGTTAATTTTGTCAGTTCCCTCCACTTCAGCCATTGTTTGCACTTCTTCAGTGATTATGAAAGCCAAGTCCGGCAGATCCCCCGCAACGGATGTCGACGTAGACGGGCCTGCTGAGAGCGTACTGGTTACACACAAGACGAAGAGAGCGCGAATCAACATAACCGGGAACGACTATCCTGTTGATGTAATTGAAGAAAGTGAGTTCATTCACATATGGGTACACAGTTCACTTGCAGATATCAGATGTGATGAACAAGGTGACTACGATCGCATGTGACACGGGGCATGTCATCCGGAAGGACACGCAGAACGCGGGAACACCCGTGGCTACATCGTGTGCTGAATGAAGGTGGAGTCGGTATGTACCAATTTCCACAAACTACAAATACATAATTCACGTCGATCTCCCCATGTGTTCGTTCTCATTTACGTCAGACGTTCACCCGCGTTTCAGCGAGCGTAGTATAGCACTGTTATGCATTACATAACAAGGATGTGCGACAGAGGACGGGATGGAACAGTTATCAGTGTCTAAGCATGTACTACTGCTTGTCATAATTCGCGAAGTAGGAAAAACGGATGGAGCAGCTATAAGTGTCTAAGCATGGACTAATGCACGACGTAACTCGTAAGGTGTGGCAAACGGATGGAGCAGTTATAAGTGTATAAGCATGTACAACTGCTTGACTAAACTCGTGAAGTAGGAAAAACGGATGGAGCAGCTATAAGTGTGTGAGCATTGACTAGTGCACGACGTACCTCGTAAGGTGTGGCAAACGGATGGAGCAGTTATAAGTGTATAAGCATGAACTACTGCTTGACTGAACTCGTGAAGTTGGATAAATGGATGGAGCACTTACGTATGTAAGCGTGGAGTACTGCTTGTTTTCACGCGCGTTTTAGTGAGGCTTATACGCTTAACAAGTTCACTTGTTCCGTCTATGTTCCAGTTCGTTCCTATTCACTTCAATAGTCGATCACTAGTGTTTGCATCGTTTGCAACCATAAGCCGCATAGACCGCATATAGACTCAATTCAACCGAGTTCACTTGTTCCGTCTATGTTCCAATTCGTTCCTATTCACTTCAATAGTCGATCACTAGTGTTTGCATCGTTTGCAACCATAAACCGCATAGACGCAATTCAACCGAGTTCACTTGTTCCGTCTATGTTCCAATTCGTTCCTATTCACTTCAATAGTCGACACATAGTTCCTAAATACTTTGACCATAAGCCGCATAGACTCAATTCAACCGAGTTCACTTGTTCCGTCTATGTTCCAATTCGTTCCTATTCACTTCAATAGTCGATCACTAGTGTTTGCATCGTTTGTAACCCATGAGCCGCATAGACTCAATTCAACCGAGTTCACTTGTTCCGTCTATGTTCCAATTTCAGAATTCCTAATTTCGACTTCGACAAATAAGTCGATCACTAGTGTGCAGATCGTTTGTAACCATAAGGCTGCGCATACTCAATTCAACCGAGTTCACTTGTTCCGTCTATGTTCCAATTCGTTCCTATTCACTTCAATAGTCGATCACTAGTGTTTGCATCGTTTGTAACCATAAGCCGCATAGACTCAATTCAACCGAGTTCACTTGTTCCGTCTATGTTCCAATTCGTTCCTATTCACTTCAATAGTCGATCACTAGTGTTTGCATCGTTTGCAACCATAAGCCGCATAGACTCAATTCAACCGAGTTCACTTGTTCCGTCTATGTTCCAATTCGTTCCTATTCACTTCAATAGTCGATCACTAGTGTTTGCATCGTTTGCAACCATAAGCCGCATAGACTCAATTCAACCGAGTTCACTTGTTCCGTCTATGTTCCAATTCGTTCCTATTCACTTCAATAGTCGATCACTAGTGTTTGCATCGTTTGCAACCATAAGCCGCATAGACTCAATTCAACCGAGTTCACTTGTTCCGTCTATGTTCCAATTCGTTCTGTCACTTCAATAGTCGATCACAGCCGACTTTCAAACAAAAAAAGCCTGATACATAACCACAAAAAAAAAAAATATCAAAAAAAACAATCAAGTTGTTGCATGTATTGTAAACGAATCAGGCTGCATAGACCTCATTCAACCTAGTTTCACTTGTTCCGTCTATGTTTCAATCGTTCTATTTCTCCAATAGTCGATCACTAGTGTTTGCATCGTTTGTAACCATAAGCCGCATAGACTCAATTCAACCGAGTTCACTTGTTCCGTCTATGTTCCAATTCGTTCCTATTCACTTCAATAGTCGATCACTAGTGTTTGCAACCATAAGCCGCATAGACTCAATTCAACCGAGTTCACTTGTTCCGTCTATGTTCCAATTCGTTCCTATTCACTTCAATAGTCGATCACTAGTGTTTGCATCGTTTGCAACCATAAGCCGCATAGACTCAATTCAACCGAGTTCACTTGTTCCGTCTATGTTCCAATTCGTTCCTATTCACTTCAATAGTCGATCACTAGTGTTTGCATCGTTTGCAACCATAAGCCGCATAGACTCAATTCAACCGAGTTCACTTGTTCCGTCTATGTTCCAATTCGTTCCTATTCACTTCAATAGTCGATCACTAGTGTTTGCATCGTTTGCAACCATAAGCCGCATAGACTCAATTCAACCGAGTTCACTTGTTCCGTCTATGTTCCAATTCGTTCCTATTCACTTCAATAGTCGATCACTAGTGTTTGCAAGTTCTCTTCGTTTTCACCCCCCCCCACCCCCCACGCATCCGTTTGCAACCATAAGCCGCATAGACTCAATTCAACCGAGTTCACTTGTTCCGTCTATGTTTCGTTCCTATTCACTTCAATAGTCGATCACTAGTGTTTGCATCGTTTGCAACCATAAGCCGCATAGACTCAATTCAACCGAGTTCACTTGTTCCGTCTATGTTCCAATTCGTTCCTATTCACTTCAATAGTCGATCACTAGTGTTTGCATCGTTTGTAACCATAAGCTGCATAGACTCAATTCAACCGAGTTCACTTGTTCCGTCTATGTTCCAATTTTTCGTGCTTCGTTCCTATTCACTTCAATAGTCGATCACTAGTGTTTGCATCGTTTGCAACCATAAGCCGCATAGACTCAATTCAACCGAGTTCACTTGTTCCGTCTATGTTCCAATTCGTTCCTATTCACTTCAATAGTCGATCACTAGTGTTTGCATCGTTTGTAACCATAAGCCGCATAGATTCAATTCAACCGAGTTCACTTGTTCCGTCTATGTTCCAATTCGTTCCTATTCACTTCAATAGTCGATCACTAGTGTTTGCATCGTTTGCAACCATAAGCCGCATAGACTCAATTCAACCGAGTTCACTTGTTCCGTCTATGTTCCAATTCGTCCCCCCCTCCCCCACCACCGACCACCCCCCCACCCCCCTTTTCTCCCCCCCCCACCCCCACCCCTTTTTCACCCACCCCCCCAGTCCCCCCCCTTTTTCCCCCCACCCCGCCCCCGCCCTTTTTCCCCTCCCCCCCCCCCCCCACGTTACCCCCCACCAACCCCCTTCTGTTCACTTTCAATTAGTCGATCATCTCGCTCTGTTCTGCATCGTTTGTAACCATGAAGCGTCGCCATAGACTACAAATTCAACCGAGTTCACCTTTTCGTCTATGTTCCAATTCGTTCCTATTCACTTCAATAGTCGATCACTAGTGTTTGCATCGTTTGCAACCATAAGCCGCATAGACTCAATTCAACCGAGTTCACTTGTTCAGTCTATGTTCCAATTCGTTCCTATTCACTTCAATAGTCGATCACTAGTGTTTGCATCGTTTGCAACCATAAGCCGCATAGACTCAATTCAACCGAGTTCACTTGTTCCGTCTATGTTCCAATTCGTTCCTATTCACTTCAATAGTCGATCACTAGTGTTTGCATCGTTTGCAACCATAAGCCGCATAGACTCAATTCAACCGAGTTCACTTGTTCCGTCTATGTTCCAATTCGTTCCTATTCACTTCAATAGTCGATCACTAGTGTTTGCATCGTTTGCAACCATAAGCCGCATAGACTCAATTCAACCGAGTTCACTTGTTCCGTCTATGTTCCATTCGTTCCTATTCACTTCAATAGTCGATCACTAGTGTTTGCATCGTTTGCAACCATAAGCCGCATAGACTCAATTCAACCGAGTTCACTTGTTCCGTCTATGTTCCAATTCGTTCCTATTCACTTCAATAGTCGATCACTAGTGTTTGCATCGTTTGCAACCATAAGCCGCATAGACTCAATTCAACCGAGTTCACTTGTTCCGTCTATGTTCCAATTCGTTCCTATTCACTTCAATAGTCGATCACTAGTGTTTGCATCGTTTGCAACCACAAGCCGCATAGACTCAAT
>LOND01000280.1:97342-109139 GCA_014220965.1 Paragonimus kellicotti
ATAAAGGATGTTAAGGTGTATCAAATTGGAGGTCACCTGTTGACACAGTGTAATACAGAACGTGATCTAGGGGTGCTGGTGTCAGACTACCTCAAAACGCAGGCTCAAACAACACAAGCCTGTGTTAAAGCTAGGAGAGTGCTTGGGGCTATCCGTCGATCCTTTGCCAAAGTGACCAAGGAGGCCTTTTGCTTACTCTTCTCATCTCATGTTCGTCCGAGACTAGAGTACGGCCACGCCGCAGTGTTCCCCTGTACACAAAGTGAGGTAGCTCAACTTGAAAGAGTGCAGAGGGCAGCCACACGCATGGTTGTTGGGATGAGGGGCCTCTCCTATAACAGACGGCTGGAGTATCTGAACATGTACCCCCAGAGTTACCGGCGACTCCGCGGGGACCTTATTGTGATACGCCGCATTTTGCGAGGTGACATGGGCGAGGAGCTCAGAGCAGATTTTCCCCTCCGAACGAGCACAGATTTCGGAGCCATCCACTCACGATTCTCAAGCAACGATCGGGGCGAATTCACGCCGTATTCCGACTGTCACGGCGGGCCGTCAATAGCTGGAATGCGCTACCAGCGCAGGTGGTGCTAGCACCCAATGATGTGGTTTTCAAGCGGCTCCTAGATGCACATATGATGGCGCGCTGGAAGGAGGATAGTTAACGCCCTGCTTACTCCGGTGTCGAGACGCTCAGTGAAGAGGCTCACACAGTCGGCGACTCCTGCCTTCTATCAATGAACAATGAACAATGGTATTACGTCACCTATACATATTCGACGCCGCTGAAGATCCAGACTGGGATAAAACTTCAGAATCACACGAAAACATGTGGTGTCTCGGTAACTACACAATTGCAAAAACTTTTTTTTCCAGCAAAAACAGTGCAACTAATGAATCAGTTGAACCGTTGAAATTATTGAGGCGCCGTTTTCCTCGTTGTGCGCTACAAATGTGTTCCTGATCGGAAGTGGTCGTTTAGTGCACTGTCTGAGCTGTTTGTTAATCTGTCCTGTTTAATGGATTGTAATGAAGTTAAGACCTATAAACGATCGCAGATATGTAAAAATTTGGAAAATGGATGTGACGTAAAATACCTGCGTGAATTCTGTATCACAACATTCGGCCTGATGGATAATGAGATTAGACGTAAGGTATGGCCGATAATTACTGGGGTCGAATCCAAAAGCGAAGTATGCTACAGTAAGTGCGCTTCTACCTATGTCTTTGTAATGCATGTTTTATTGGGTGCAGTTCAATTGACCTGATCTTACTTTGTGGGGTTCAGGTACTTTTGTCATTATTGCAACACTGACAGTGCTAACGTGCCACATACGCTGAATAGATATTCCTGTCTAGGATGAGTGATATTTTTATGCAACTCATCGAGACGAGAGGTTCGGTGGGTTTATTTGGTCGGTGATGGAAGTAGAAAGCACCGCTCTTGTGTATTTCGTTTCTCAGGGCAGTGCATTGCGGCCCGGGGACTGTAAACTTGGGATAAAAAAAAACATGTACAGTTTTTGAATCACGAAAGCTCTAATCGACCCAACCGGATTTTATACGCAAATCGAGAATCTGCAGAAACAGTACTATCAGACAGTTTCACATAATAGGAGAAAGCTACGCGGACATTCCAGTCAATTTTTTTGAAGCTCCACTTTGAAAACGTGCTCATCAAGACAGTATTCGTAGGAGTGCCAATTGCAGATCTATTTAGATGGTTAAGAGTCTTGAGGTTTAGAAAAGTAAGCAACAAATCGCCCCGTAGTCTTCGAAGCTCGATCGAGCACATACTAAGTTTATTGAGTCGTTCTTCGTAGGACTCTATGCGTATTCCACGGACGGCTTTCGCTGGACAACCTCCAGTAGGACCTTATCCTTCTAAAGATATAAAGGGTGAATGGCAGTGCCATTCTCATGAACAAAACTGTTGTAGAGAATCTTGAAGCATGCGGAGCGCTAAGGTTCTGCTGGCTTTCTTGGCATTGGCTTCTGTGTTCAGTGGGCCAGAAAAAGTGTTCGAAGTGAGTGTCCCTCAGCCCCTCTCAGTAGATACAGACTGAAGGGATAATAGCTGATGCTAGAGGTGTGCCGAATGTGGATTGGCTTGCACTTCTCGGTTTTGGAATCTAGTGGGTTGGTCTGAGACTAGGTGAACAGGGTGTTCGGATTGCTTTGCAGAAAGTTAGAATCCCCGGGAGTTCTGATGTACCGTCAGAGTTTGACGTCATCCACGAATAGCAACATGAGAGAAGAGAGTGGGGAGGTTATTTAGTGTATATGGATTAGAAAGATAAGAGGTCGTCGAGTTGAACCCTGGGGAACTTCACTACTGCTCTAGTGAGTCGTAAGTAAGAGTTGGCCCGAACACGTTCACAACGATTAGCACGGTAGGAGTGTATCCACCAAAGTAGATTGCAATGAACACTGAGGTTGTATAATTTATTGAGTAAAGTGGTGGGTTTACTCAACCAAACTCCCTAGCAGATCCAGTTACATAGCATCCACTCCTGTGTTCTGACCAGTTGACCGCGTCCAGTGATCAGTGGCCAACATGAGGTTTATTGCACATGAGTGCCCTCTACGGAAGCCGTGGTGGACATTAAAAAACGTTTTCAGTGAACGAGTGATTAGAAATAACATACACAAGCGCTTCCAACAATTCGATTGATCTAATAAAAACAGCGTTCGGTCCGCAATTGGTGAAAAGATTGTGCCAAAAACCTTTGAAAACAGGAGCTAGGTTATCCGCCTTTCACTTCGTGAGAACTTAACCCCGTCCAGTCGACAGTGAACACCATGCTTGGAGGACGAGGAAGGTGTTTATCGTCTCCAGGCAAAACAAGAGGTGAGATTCCATCTGGAAGCTATTCTTAAGGTTATGCAGTTTGGCTAGTACAGCGATATATATATATATATATATATATATATATATATATAGTCTGCATATACCATCAGGAAAGACAACGACGTTATAAAACATTATGTGAAGATGCTGTCGTAATAGTCGGCCAGCACATCGGCAAGTTCACCGTCCGTACTAGTGAGTTCTGACGGACCCATCTGGTGGGTAACGTCCGCCTTTGCTTAACGTGGGAAGACATAACAGAACGGGCTTTTAGGGTCGGGAACAAATCGGCTTGTGAGTCGTTGCTGATAGCGGAAGCGGGCTTTCCTGAATGAGAACTGTGAATTGACTTTCAGTTTGAGCTTAGGACTCCCGACCAAATACATTCCCAGGTATCCCAACCGTAATCTAAGACTTCCATTTACTGTAATTAAATTTGATTCTTCACCAACGAAGTTGACAGATAGTGCTAACTTCAAAAGCTATGTTGCGAACATCAAAAAGCCCTACACAAATCATAAGCAGAACAAGAGGGATGATAGCTTTCCAAATTTGAAGACAACAGGTACTACCGGAGACGTTCTTCCTTCATCCGCCTTAAGTTTCTTCGATGGATGTCCACTGGACGAACAAGTTCAGTGCTTCCGATAAGGTCGAACGTAACTATATCATGGTTATCGACCATCAAGTCTTCATAAGTAAGAGCGTAGTCAAGCCACACTGAGGCTGGGTAGGTTAGGCACTGTGTAATCGCAAACGTGTTCGGTTAAGCCCGAGGGAATTACTATTTTAAAGGGTCTAACAACTATTAAATCCTTGTAGCCCACGTGTGAGCCGGCAAGGAAGTTTGTTTCAGGCAAATCAGGTCTCCCACCACGAGCATATGGGAATGTCCTAGTGAATTCCTTTTCAACGAATTGATGATGAAGAGGATCGGAAGGACGATGGTGTACACCAACTGACCAGTTGTCATAGTTAGTCAGTCTTATGGGGCACCAGATGGACTGTGGTATTGTAGTTAATACGGGAGCTGTAGGCTGGGTAACCTTAAGTGAAGTGTGAGCATAAAGAGCTGCGCCACCACCTACCTTTGCTAGAAGTTTTATTAGCATTAAATAGAAGGATGTTCCTGATTTTCAGCTCAGAGTCTAAATGAGGTTTAAAGAGCCGTGTTTCAGTAATCGCAACGTGGATTAACTCCGAGGAGTGTCAGAGTTCTTTTCACTCATTCAACGTATTAGGCAAACTCTAAACTTTAGTGTATGAACATTTTAAAGGGTTGATAGGGAAACGGTGAACAGGAGCTGCATCGGACAAACAGGATTCTGCGTTTATTTGTCAGAGGGTTGGTTCGCTGCTGACTATGTTGAAGTCGAATGGGACCCATTTTTAGTTTTCGGCTGAGTTACAATTTTGGATATCTGAAAGTCCATTAATGGAACCATGAGACGACCGGCGCGACTCAAGAAATCTGACTTACGTTCTTCTTTTAGCCGATCTGGCTGGAAGGATATTTTTCCACTGACCAAAAGACGTCGATACCGGATGCGTTTCAAGACGTACACAGTCAGATCCTGAGAAGTGAATTTAACCTTTAGAAATCGCGGGCGTACGTCTTCCTTGAAGGATGGTGGTTGGGGTATGCGGAGGATTCGTTGGAATAGAATGCTATCCAACTTCAAGGCAGACGCAAGGTATCTCTATGGATTGATATCCTGTATCGGCACATCATCAGGTTTATCAGGGTCATCTTGGTTTATGACGTTCCGTGACCAATCGATGATAGCGAATTCCCTCCTCAATTGTTTTCGCTTTTTGGTGCTCTGCCCAGGGATTATCAGATTATACAGAAGTGCCAGAATGTGATCGATGCTTGTATGCAGCCGGAAGAAGCGACCCAGTAACTGTTGTTCCTTCAAGCATCACGCGAGAGAGCCGAGGTTTACCAGCGTGTTCAGAGCCAACTTTTCTTGTTAACCGGGTGACAGAGAATGGACGAGCCGAACTCACTTCCACTTTGGAGCGTAGGACGTCCCAAAGTTCCCGATCATATTTATCTCGAAGTATAAGTCCACTGTCTAGACATTCTGGAAGGTCCTGAACGATAACAGTCTTTGCGAGTTGTAAATCCCGGGCTCGCCACAGCCGGAGTGGCTGTATCTTTCGATGTTTTTTTTGCAGCGAGAGTGGGCTTCCGGGTTACAGTAGACACACACGACAGCGCAACGTTCGTTAACTCGGCTGTAGCACCGTCAGGTGACTGAGAACAAGCTTGTTCGCTAGCGAATGAATTGATTGTTTGTGTAATGGCAGCAATGTCGACGAAACTTCCGATTGGTCAGGAAGATCTACACAAATCGCAAATTACCTGAATGCAATCCATTTCGGCCTAAAGGAAAACTTCATAGGTCTTCGTTGGAATTCCTTTGCACGATACGTGATGCCACTGGTTACAATTGAAACACTGCATCGCGTGATCACGTACTCGGACTACTTTAGAGCAGGAACCACAGTTTGAGCATTTCTCTATTTTTACACAGCAGGAACCGAGAAAAGTTTGTGAACTAATCGAAATAATATCAGAACAACTCGAGACGCACCGTATCGGACTGACCCATATACGCACTGGCGTATATGTAGCAGTGTTCCGAATTACTCTCCCGCAGCATACTTTGTAAAATGTTTTCGGAGAGGTGACTTCAAAAATCCTGTTTTCTTTCATTAAAGTGTCATTTTATACCGTACTACATGTTTATTTGAGGAGGCCTAGTTTTAGTCTTTCGTTCTAGTTGATTCATTTCGGACGTAGAAAATAAGCACACCGTTCTGTTAATTCGCTTCGGTGAGGACGCTGTAAGCGAATATCCAAAACAGTCTGGCTGTCGTCGGTTATGGATCATTCTCGTGGTAACTCAAGAACTTTCCTGAAGTACGGCACTAATGTCGTTTCGTTGCGTGAAATATAGATAATTTCGATCCATTCGCACAGGTACATTCGTTGCATAGGCAAAGCCATCCCTGAGTCAGGTTATGCTTATCTTTCCTGCATAACGGCTGTGCAATGGTGACAATGGGAAAAGTGTTCCATGACAGTATAATACAGTAGCTTTTACATGGACGTTTGCTCCACGAGTCTTCTGTCAGTGGTCAGTTCTAGAAGGTCCGGGAGTAATGGTGAAAGTAAAGTTGTATCGAAAGTTGCCTAAAAAGTGGATGAATCTCGAGGGTAAGGACTTTTCGTGCATTTAGATGATGACAGTGTAGGCTGTGGTTCCGCTTAAAGGACAATGTTTTGTTTCTGAATACGGAAATGTTCCTGTAACTTATTGCTGATATTTGCCTAATTCTGTTATTATTGTCAATTTTTACACGTCATTTGTTCTTTGTCATAAATGGTCGACCGTTAATAAATATTTTTTTTTGCGTAAACTCAGTGGGGGACACTTATTTTCAGCTCTTTTTAGGGTGTACTGTGAACTGTTTTTTTTTCGTTGACTGTGACCGCGTTTCGAATTGGCCTAATTTATAAAAATCTAACCTTCGGTTGAATCGGGATCAGCGACAGAAACAGTTCGTCTAAACGCGGCGGGCACTACCAGCTGGGTTACAGAGCCACGTACGGAGCCCAGAAATTTCACATTTGGACTCAGTCACATATTCGTCCTACTCTCTTGTATGGAGTCTGTCAATTGATCTGGGAGATAGACTGCCAATTTGGGATTCTCCCAACATTTCACGACGAAATCCACCAACCTCACCATAGAACACTGAGATTGTGCTATTTCGTAGCAAGGCTGGTTGAACGCATGGCGCGTTCCGAATCTGCCTGTTCGACCACTGGTTCGAACTTAGTCGAAACCATTATTTTTCACCGGTGGATCTCCGAAATCAGTAAAACTCTCGAACCGCCTGTTAGCGATAGAATCACTGCTGAAATTTGGAGCGCGATTTGCGATCTTTTCGATGCCATCCTCCTGTACATTTGAACTCGAGCTTACCCATTAGTAACTTAATTCGCGGATATAATTTTATCACACTCACCAGGTTTTCCTCGCATATCTATTTGTCGTTTATTGAAACCTGTTGGTCTATTCACGAATAGGACGTTCCTTTGGAACTTCAGTGCGCCTATTAGTTTCTTCGACCACCAAACGCGGTAGATTTGTAAGTTCCTTCCTGATGAAGTGGCTGCTGGCACTCGGTTTTGCTCTGGCTGGTGCCGCTGTTTTCATTCTGAGTGTCCACCCGGTAATTTTTTTCTACCTGACCAGCCCTTCAGTTATCGTTAATCAAGTAGCAGTTTCATCTTCGTTTTTAGAATATTTTTCTCTTCTCTTATAAGAACACACAAAAAACAAAGATTTCAGAAATCTGCTGGAGGGACGGCAACATCCTTAGTCTGCTGTGACAAGTTGATTCTTCTCCGCCGGGTCCCGGATTACCTAGGGGCATGCGTCGTGGTCATGGTAGATGCTAATACCACAAAGTGTGTTCGGGGTTGCGACCCGATTAGCCTCATTTGCGTACTGAGTTCGCAGACCCACTCTATTGTGTGAGCTGCTGCGCCTGAGAATTTCATCAGGTCAACTCTAACGTTATCCTGGGACAAGTTTTCCGGGAAAGCATTGGAAGTAAGGGACCAAAGGTGTTCTAGATAAAACCTTTTTTTAGTCACTTCTAATATGTCTGTACACGCATTACAAAGTGGGCCTACAGATGTGAGGAAAAGTCGCATTGAATGTGTCGTAAATAAATGATCAGTTTCTTCTACTGCCCATTGCCAATACCCCCTTTTGAGCTTGGTAAGCTTGCTCCGTTGGCTGTTCAGCTGTTGACTGTTGTGACTTGTACTGTTACCTTAGGGTGGTCGGGCTTGTGTGCTGTTTTGATCCGGCGGGCTATGCTGACTAGGACTCCGGTCCTTCCAGGTTCAACCCTGTCAGACAGGCCAAAGGGGAGCAGCCAGACGAAAAGCAGTTACACTCAGGATTGTATGTCGCACTACTGACCGCGTAGGAGTGCTTAGGTAGTGAGGCACGATCCTATGGGCATACAGCAGAACTATTTTTATAGTTGCGGCACTGCTGTCTTCCGTATCAGGAAGAAGGGGGTTAGAAAAGGTACCCTCAAACAAAGCACTCCGATCGCCCAACGGTTGACCGTGACCGCCGGCGTATTATCCAATACGGTCGAAAAACATCTATCACCCAAAAGCCCGATGTAGCTTCGAGTACATCCACTGCGCGCAGCAGTGCTCAGAATCAGACATCAATGTCTTATTCACTGCGCCCTCGGGCTAGGCAAGCCCCTCACTGCCAAGTGAGTCAGACTTTTGAGTCATTGGCTTTGAACCGTCCACCCTCCCCCAAGAAAGTCCTGCATCCTGTTGTCTCGCAGTTCAGACTTTTGAGTCAGAGATTCGGGGTGGAGTCCCATTAATTGTTTTCTGAGGCCAAGACAACTGGTAAACATTGGCGCCTTCAATGTCCGCACTCTCCGACAAGTCGGTCAGCAAGCTGCTCTGGCTAGTACTCTCTCAAGTCTGGAGCTTGATGTGTGCTGCGTGTCGGAGACGCGAGTCTACGATTCTAGCACCGTTATCCATTTGAGCTCACCTCTAGATAACTGTCGATTCAAGCGCTTCTCTCTCAGGGTTTCTGGTGACGCCGAAGCTGAATCTCGCGGTCAAGCTGGAGTGGGAATCGCACTGAGTTCCAGAGCAGAGCAATGTTTGATCGATTGGATCCCAGTGAACAGTCACTTGCGCTGTCAGACTCAATACATCAGGTTAAAAGTCTGTCGACGCAAATCAGAAAGACGTTGTGTATTCATTATATCGGCGTACGCTCCAACAGACAGCTGTTCGGATGACCAAGGATGCGTTCTATGACGCCCTCGTTGACCTTCTGAAGCAAACTAAACACTCAGACATCATCATACTAGCGGGCGATTTGAATGCCCAGCTTGGTCGGCTTTCTCCGGACGAGAAGCGGCTGGGAGGTATGTTTGGTGTCCGGGCACAACGCACTGACAATGGTGACAGACTGCTGCAGCTGTGCGCATCTCACGGTCTCTATATTTCGAGCACCGCATTTCAACACAGGAAGAAGCACTGTGTTACATGGAGACCTCCGTGTGCTTCTCAGCCGTGGACACAGTTGGATCATATAGCAGTCAGTTACAGGTGGCGCCACTCTGTTAAGGACTGTCGTGCCTTTTGGAGCAACCACCTGGACTCGGACCATGCTGTTGTGCGTGCCCGTTTTGTTTTGTCATTTACCCAGAGGACACACGTTTGTAAATGCAAGACACCTAACTGGCATTCGAGCGAGGAGAGTGTAAAGAACGCTTATCCAGGAAGGCGTTGGTGAACAAGTTGCCCAGTTCGAGTCAGGTGAAAGATCCTAACGAACACTGGGAACAAATCACAACAGCTATGAAAGCTTTCTGTGGATAGATGATTCAAAAGAAGTGTGCAATTGCGACAGAACTGGATTTCTGTCACGTCGATAAACCTCATGAACAAGCGTCGCTCGATTCCACCTGGTTCTGAATATGATGACCGTCCAGGTCACTAAAAGTTGTCGGGGAAGTCTTCAATCCTCCGAAAATATTGTGTTGCAAAGCGCCTCACAAAGTGCAGTTGTAAATGAACTTCACAGTTGACCTGGTCCTGTACTTCTCCGGTCATCATGAACGTCCTCAGCTTTTGTGCCAAATTTTGTTGTCATCCCGACTACACGCCTACACTGTACTGTTTGGAATTTTGTCTGGTATATTCTTTTTTGCTTTGTTGCTAGTCACAAACCCTATAAATACGAACGGGTTTGTGACCAGGTTGTCTTCGGGCTGAGCGACATAAAGAAGCTCTGTTTGAAGGCCAGTCTTTTTCCTGTGTTCATGCGGTAGCCTCGGGCGATTTGATTGGCCGGAAAGTTACAAATTAGTCGCGTATACTTCGTAGCCGTCTTTCTCTCATACGCCGTATCATTAACTGTTATTCCGTTATCTGTTTACGCGCTCATAGGCCGTAGCACCAGTTACAACAAAAGCTGTACACCACTCGGTCCAGCAGTTGCAAAGAGATGGAAAAAGCCTTTTTATCTGGAAACTTGTAGAAGGCTTTTTCCCTGATCCGTGGTTGTACTGGTCGTCGAGTCGGTGTGAGACCATATGTGAAAAAGATGGTTCACTTATCGTCAGTTAATCGATCCGACTTGACAGGTGGGCTGAACGTTTTGAACAACAGTTCAGACCATGTGGACGACGGGACCCGAATGGTCAGTTATTACGTTCCAGACGGCCCTCCGTCGGAAGCAGAAGTGGTCCTAGAGCTCAAATTATTGAAGCGTAATAAGGCTCCTGGACCAGACCTCCTCCTCCTTTTTTCAAGGATGGCGTGGAGGAGGTTGGTTACAAACGATTTGGGAAATGGGAGGGGCACCTCATGATTGGTGCGTGTCAACAAGTAATCCCCCTTTCAAAAATGGTGCTCAAAGTCTATGTGACAACCACAGAGGCATCAGTTTGGTATCTGTTGCTCCAAGTTACTCACTGGCCTCATTTTACGTCGGCTCACTAAGCCCAGAGAAAGTCAGATACGTGAAGAACAGGCAGGATTCCGATCAGCCGAGGGGTGCATTGATCACATTTTTACCTTGCGACGGATCTTGGAACATCGGCACTCTTATAGGCAGCCGACGGTCTTGGTCTTTTTGGACCTGAAAGCTGCTTTCGATTCAGTTGCTCGTAACGTTCTCTGGAACTGTCTTCTTCGCAAGGGAGTACCAGGGAAATACGTGAATCTGTTGAGATCACTGTATGCTCACTCTGCAAGCAGGGTGAGAGTTTATGGACAACTGTCTCGGGCATTCATCACTTCTAGTGGTGTTCGTCAAAAGTGTCCGATTCCCCTCTTCTTGTTCAATTTTGTCATGGACGACATTCTGGAGGGTGCGCTTGAGGAGTCCAGTGAACTTGGTGTTGAGCTTCTTCCTGGCGCTAGGTTGACCGATCTGGAGTATGCGGACGACATTGTCTTACTTAGCCCCTCTGCCGAAGACATGCAGACCATGCTGAACAAGGTGAATGACCGGGCTGGTTTGTATGGAATGCGCTTCGCACCTTCAAAGTGCAAAGTGTTGCTTCAAGACTGGGACATTTCCACTCCTACTTTCTTTATTGCAGGTAATCCGCTTGAGACTGTGGACAGTTTCACATACTTGGGTAGCACTATCTCGTCAGCTTGTAATATTGCTGATGAGATATCAACGAGGATAGCAAAGGCACGAGTTGCCTTTGCCAACCTGCGTCATCTGTGGCGTCGAAAAGACGTTCGATTGTCGCTGAAAGGAAGGGTATATAATGCTTGTGTACGTTCTGTTTTGCTATGGTTCGGAAACGTGGCCTGTTCGCAACGAAGATGTCAACAGACTTGCTGTATTTGACCATCGTTGTCTCCGCCAGTTAGCCCACATTAAGTGGACTGATCGCGTGAGCAATACGGCAGTTCGCCGGCGCGTATTCCGGAACGCTCGGGATGCGCAGTCATTCGGCCAACTAATCACGTTACACAGCCTACGATTATTGGGTCGCGTACTGCGTATGCCAGTTGAGCGTTCACCTTCCCGAGTATCATACTGAGACCACCAACAGTTGGGTGAAACCACGTGGTGGTCAAGCGACAACGTGGTCACGAAATATGAGAACCCTGACTGCTCCACTGAGTAAAGTGGGTAGGTGTCGCCTGCCTGGATGGGGTCCTCGTGATCACTCAAACCGCTGGTTAGAGACGCTATCCGAGATGGCGGCGTGTCGCAGTCAATGGCGTACCTGCATCCATACCATTTCTAGTTCTTCCGCTTAGACTTCTTTTAATTTTCAACCGTTCTTTGTAACGTTTTCTTTTAGGATATTCCACGTTAATGTTCAGGTGAGCGGCAGCGC
>LOND01000280.1:109239-127811 GCA_014220965.1 Paragonimus kellicotti
GCTCCGGGTGGAATCCCCCAAGAAAACCCTGTATCCTGTTGTCTCGCAGGGCGGACTTTTGAGTCAGAGATTCGGGGTGGAGTCCCCCAAGTCAACCCCCTTCCGTGGCATAAACGACCGGGAAGTGTCAGAAGTTATCGTTCTCCTGACGGCGACATCATTCACCCATCACGTCTTTCTTCTGTTTTGTTCCCCAAGTTTTCTGCCCTCCATGTGTTTCGGCGATAATTGTTTTCTGAGGCCAAGACAACTGGTAAACATTGGCGCCTTCAATGTCCGCACTCTCCGACAAGTCGGTCAGCAAGCTGCTCTGGCTAGTACTCTCTCAAGTCTGGAGCTTGATGTGTGCTGCGTGTCGGAGACGCGAGTCTACGATTCTAGCACCGTTATCCATTTGAGCTCACCTCTAGATAACTGTCGATTCAAGCGCTTCTCTCTCAGGGTTTCTGGTGACGCCGAAGCTGAATCTCGCGGTCAAGCTGGAGTGGGAATCGCACTGAGTTCCAGAGCAGAGCAATGTTTGCTCGATTGGATCCCAGTGAACAGTCGCTTGTGCGCTGTCAGACTCAATACATCGGTAAAAGTCTGTCGACGCAAATCAGAAAGACGTTGTGTATTCATTATATCGGCGTACGCTCCAACAGACAGCTGTTCGGATGATACCAAGGATGCGTTCTATGACGCCCTCGTTGACCTTCTGAAGCAAACTAAACACTCAGACATCATCATACTAGCGGGCGATTTGAATGCCCAGCTTGGTCGTCTTTCTCCGGACGAGAAGCGGCTGGGAGGTATGTTTGGTGTCCGGGCACAACACTGACAATGGTGAAAGATTGCTGCAACTGTGCACACCTCACGGTCTCTGTATTTCGAGCACCGCATTTCAACACAGGAAGAAGCACTGTGTTACATGGAGACCTCCCTGTGCTTCTCAGCCGTGGACACAGTTGGATCATATAGCAGTCAGTTACAGGTGGCGCCACTCTGTTAAGGACTGTCGTGCCTTTTGGAGCAACCACCTGGACTCGGACCATGCTGTTGTGCGTGCCCGTTTTGTTTTGTCATTTACCCAGAGGACACACGCTCGTAAATGCAAGATACCTACTTGGCATTCGAACGAGGAGAGTGTAAATAAAGCTCATCAGGAAGCATTGGTGAACAATTGCCCAGTTCGAGTCAGGTGACAGATTTTAACGAACATTGGGAACAAATCACAACAGCTATGAAAGCTTTCTGTGGATAGATGATTCAAAAGAAGTGTGCAATTGCGACAGAACTGGATTTCTGTCACGACGATAAACCTCGTGAACAAGCGTCGCTCGATTCCACCTGGTTCTGGAATACGATGACCGTCCAGGTCACTAAAAGTTGTCGGGGAAGTCTTCAATCCTCCGAAAATATTGTGTTGCAAAGCGCCTCACAAAGTGCAGTTGTAAATGAACTTCACAG
This sequence comes from Paragonimus kellicotti, assembly GCA_014220965.1. Lineage (NCBI taxonomy): Eukaryota > Metazoa > Platyhelminthes > Trematoda > Plagiorchiida > Troglotrematidae > Paragonimus > Paragonimus kellicotti. Next base: position 110,689 of record LOND01000280.1, read on the forward strand.
TTGACCTGGTCCTGTACTTCTCCGGTCATCATGAACGTCCTCAGCTTTTGTGCCAAATTTTGTTGTCATCCCGACTACACGCCTACACTGTACTGTTTGGAAATTTTGTCTGGTATATTCTTTTTTGCTTTGTTGCTGGTCACAAACCTGTAAATATGAACGAGGTTTGTGACCAGGTTGTCTTCGGGCTGAGCAACATAAAGAAGCTCTGTTTGAAGGCCAGTCTTTTTCCTGTGTTCATGCGGTAGCCTCGGGCGATTTGATTGGCCGGAAAGTTACAAATTAGTCGCGTATAGTCCTAGTCCGTCTTTCTCTCATACGCCGTATCATTAACTGTTATTCCGTTATCTGTTTACGCGCTCATAGGCCGTAGCACCAGTTACAACAAAAGCTGTACACCACTCGGTCCAGCAGTTGCAGGAGATGGAAAAAGCCCTTTTATCTGGAAACTGTAGAAGGCTTTTCTCCCTGATCCGTAGTTGTACTGGCCGTCGAGTCGGTTTGAGTCCATATGTGAAAAAATGGTTCACTTATCGTCAGTTAATCGATCCGACTTGACAGGTGGGCTGAACGTTTTGAACAACAGTTCAGACCATGTGGACGACGGGACCCGAATGGTCAGTTATTGCGTTCCAGACGGCCCTCCGTCGGAAGCAGAAGTGGTCCTAGAGCTCAAATTATTGAAGCGTAATAAGGCTCCTGGACCAGACCTTCTCTCCTTTTTTCAAGGATGGCGGGGAGGGGTTGGTTACAAACGATTTGGGAAATGGGAGGGGCACCTCATGATTGGTGCGTGTCAACAAGTAATCCCCCTTTCAAAAATGGTGCTCAAAGTCTATGTGACAACCACAGAGGCATCAGTTTGGTATCTGTTGCTTCCAAGTTACTCACTGGCCTCATTTTACGTCGGCTCACTAAGCCCAGAGAAAGTCAGACACGCGAAGAACAGGCAGGATTCCGATACAGCCGGGGGTGCATTGATCACATTTTTACCCTGCGACGGATCTTGGAACATCGGCACTCTTATAGGCAGCCGACGGTCTTGGTCTTTTTGGATCCTGAAGGCTGCTTTCGATTCAGTTGCTCGTAACGTTCTCTGGAACTGTCTTCTTCGCAAGGGAGTACCAGGGAAATACGTGAATCTGTTGAGATCACTGTATGCTCACTCTGCAAGCAGGGTGAGGTTTATGGACAACTGTCTCGAGGCATTCATCACTTCTAGTGGTGTTCGTCAAAAGTGTCCGATTCCGCTCTTCTCGTTCAATTTTGTTATGGACGACATTCTAGAAAGTGCGCTTGGGGAATCCAATGAGCTTGGTGTTGAAACTTCTCATTGACACTCGGTTGACCGATCTGGAGTATGCGGACGACATTGTCTTACTTAGCCCCTCTGCCGAAGACATGCAGACCATGCTGAACAAGGTGAATGACCGGGCTGGTTTGTATGGAATGCGCTTCGCACCTTCAAAGTATAAAGTGCCGCTTCAAGACTGGGACATTTCCACATCCTACTTTTTCTTTATTGCAGGTAATCCGCTCGAGACTGTGGACAGTTTCACATACTTGGGTAGCACTATCTCGTCAGCTTGTAATATTGCTGATGAGATATCAGCGAGGATAGCAAAGGCACGAGTTGCCTTTGCCAACCTGCGTCATCTGTGGCGTCGAAAAGACGTTCGACCGTCTTAGTAACGTTGTCTTCCAAGGTATTCCACGTCACTGTTGAAGTGAGTGGCAATCCAAACAACAGTACCTTCGGATCATGTTCCTGACTACTATGATTCTGACGATGACGGGCGCGACGTTTCTAATTAGCTACATCCGTTGTGACTGAGTGCTACAGATCGGGTTAGGAGGAGTCTCAAAATTAAATTGAATAGGATAGTAGGAAACCGGTCGGCAACAGCATGTTTCCACCTCTCGATTCCTGCTGTATACAACGTATTGGGCGACTTCGTATACACCGTGAGACTGTCAGCGCAGTGTGAAACTAATGGTATCCCGAGTTTCCATTGTTGTATGCTGGCTGGAACTCTATCAGAACACCCAGATATACATCGATCGATTCACCGGCGATTGCACATGGACCGGTAATCATTCCGGTCTCCTTTGATTAGTGACATAATGCGGTCAAACGACGTGGCTTCGAGTGCCTTCCGATAAGTACCCAATTCAAAACTTACTTTGGTTTACGAACAGTTTCTGACCCGTGCTTATCATGCCAATGCTGTCACAGCTGAGTTTTGCCCGGATCTGTGAAGCGCGGTCTCGCGCATCTCCGATTCTATATCGAAGCAGCGGTATGTGCACGTTCTATGCCTTTATCGCTCACCATCATCGTGAGTCCACGTGATTTGTTTTCGCGTGAACGGCATTCTCAGCTAATTTTTTTTGTACCTCAGATTACGGTGTAGTTTCCATTTCATGTGTTTTGAACCTTCTGTAAGGAACTGCACTATTTTACCACTACAAATGCTGTTTATCTATAGCCACCTATGTGTTTATTTTAGTTACTAGTTAATTTAGGTGTTTGCAAACTAAACGTTTTACGCATCTGATCCGTAAAGTATTCTTCGCAGTCTGCGTGTCACTGATTATCCTCCTCTCAACTGGTTTTGTAAATTGCAACTGGTATCACGTTTACTAATCAACAGGTAATGTGCTGGGAATTACACTTCAAATTTCATGTTAATGAGACGGGAGAACGCTTGTTGTTTCTGGTGGACCTTTTTTGGTTTGGCATTTTGTTCCTCATAGACAAAGTTGCTTAATTTCAGTCTGTTGTACGATGTTGTTAATGGTTATTTTGCTGGGGGCTTGCACAGTTTCGGTATTTGTGGCGTATCATTGTTTTAAAGCATATTTGACTTCATCACGTGATATAACTCTTACTTGGCTAATGATTTAAACATACCGACTGTGCATTGTTTGGATAGTACTCATCGTTTTCTTAAAGCAATACCCTATATGTGAACGCACTGCATGGTTCTGTTGTTTGCGTTTTCTAGCTGAATGATTCTCTGGGCTCTTAGTATGTTTCCAGTCTGAATATTTGACAACATTCTGATGACAAACTCCGCATCACAAGACGGTAACTTTTCTCTCGTCATTTCGTTCTCTTACTTTCCAGGTGAAGATGTTTTACTAAACCACCACAGTTATCACCAAGTCAAACTTGACGTAAACCGTCTAGACTCATTGCTGCCACCCAATTTGGATTCCGCCGAAAAGGACGAGATCAGAGCCGTCATGATGCGTTTGACAGTGTCCCTACTGTTAGATAACCCTCAACTCCACTATTATCAAGTATGTCTGTTTCGCGAACGTTTCTGGAATGTTTTCTAAGTATTACCTTTAATCAGATCTTGGATCCACTCAGCTGGAAACTTTAAATCTAGCCTTACTTTTTGTTACTCGTTTCAAACAGTTTTGGTTGATGGTATGTCCTTTGCCCGCCTTAGCTATTCGTGTTTATACAAAAGTACATTTACCAGACTGTGGTAGAGGATGCTCATGGTCCTACACTTTCGGCACACTACTGGCTCCTAATTACGTCTTAATTTCTTGGACACAGTCGTCTTTTTTACTTCTAACGTCCACTGGAAAATGCAGTGTGCTCCACATGGCGAACTATGACGTTTGAAGTTTTAGACTGCTACATATATAAATGGTTTGTTAATTGGCATCAACTAGGAAAATGCACGTCTTCATCTGAGGTCGGCGGAATGGACTTCGTTCACTGACATTGCCACTGTGTATGTGAGACGGTTATATTGACTTATCACCGCAAACCCGGTAGTCGATTTCCTTAATTTGCTGTATCATTAACTGGAACTATTATGGGAAGCATGCAGGTCACTGTTTGCTAGGTAAATCTTTTCTGACATGAGTTTTGTTCTTCCATTATCTCGGAGGAAACGTAGGAACTGACTTCTAGTTAGTGCACCATGTTAAATTTATGGTTATTTTGGTCTATTGTTGTTTGATGCCTGACTGATTTCATCGATCCAATTATCCCTCTGTTTGCAATCATGAATTTTCTTTTCTGTACGAATTTCGTAAGAGGTTGAAAAGCTATATTCCTCAGTTTCGGCTCGAAACTTTTAACATCCCATATTCAATTGGTACTTGCGATTTAAGTCTATTTAAGTGCTATTTAAGTCTTTGTATACCTGGGAAGCTGCATCAGCGGTGGCGTCGGAGGTGTAGGGAATGAAATAGAAGCGCGTATTTCCAAGGCTAGGGCGGTGTTCGCTAATCTGAGACACCTATGGCGACAGAGAGGTATTTCTCTGAAGCTTAAGGGTCGCGTATATCAAACAACAGTGAGGGCTGTATTACTTTACGGCAGCGAAACCTGGCCGCTCAGGGTAGAGGACGTGAACCGTCTTCAGGTATTTGACCACCGATGTCTGCGTTCAATCGCTCGTATCGGGTGGCACCAGCGAGTAAGCAACGAGGAGGTTAGGAAGCGGGTGTTTGGCACTGATTGTCAAACGAGTTCTTTTGTTCAGTCGCTACATTTGCACAGACTTAGATGGTTAGGTCATGTACTAAGGATGCCAGCTAGTCGTTTGCCACACCGAGCACTGTTTGCCGACGCTGCGGCCGACTGGCGCAAGGTGCGAGGTGGACAGATGATGACCTGGCGTAGACAAATGAAATCGTTCACGAAGGGGTTGGTCACTGTAGGTCGGGTTCGTCTCCCGGGCTGGGGCCCTCGCGACTCACAGAGTCGGTGGCTTGAGACGTTAGGTGAGATGGCGGCTAATCGAGCTCAGTGGCGTGAATGTTGTCGTTGTTTGGCCGAGTTGTCTGTGAAGTGAGTGCACTTAATGATGCGGGGCAGTGAAAGCCGTAAGGAAGCTGTCTTGCTGATGACGCCTTACTTTCACTTACAGCTCGGTTGTTTGTTTGCAAGGTGTAGGCACCTTGATGTTGTATGTTTGAATATAGACGTAGCTATTTTTAGTAGTTAGGTCCACTTCCCCTCCCCTCCTCTGTTTTCTTCTTTCTTCCTATATAAGTTTTTTTTTCCTTTGTTTCTTCGTGGTTGTGTGGCAGTCAAGCATCAGTGTGAACCACTGATGTATTGCTGTCTATGATGATGATGATGCTATTCAAGTAAGGTTAGTATATTCGTGCTAACTTAAGCGCCATCATGAGTGTTAGTTGTGCCAAAGGCTATACGATTTAAGGATCGGAAGTGCTTAAGTATTGGGATGTTTACTGAACTTGGCATTTGGGTTGGAAACGTTTCATCACAAACGAAGTGTGTAACTGTTTCTGCGTGGAGTTTGGTGAAATGTGGTGGCTGTCTACACCTTTATACCGGAGTGAGTTGACCTTGCGACTTGAATTCTGACTGATCACCTGTTCTTTTGATGTTTGAGCTGAATTGCATTGTTTTTTGTTGCATTTGAACTTTGACCCGAGATCCAATTGATTAGTTCTTACACCTCTTGAACCTTTGAACTGGAGTCTGATTGGCTGCCTCCTGTTGTTTTCGTCGAACTTTGACTCAGAGTTTTATTGGTTGGTACTTGTCCTTTGACCGAGTGAGCCACCGATTGTGCCGGTGAGCACCAACACTTCGAACAAATGTCCATACCAAATACTCTAAGTCCCGACTGGTTGTGTATGATCAAGGAATTACGATACAAGACAAGAGAGTAGACAAAAATAGCAGTCTAACGATAACGCATCTATGCACCCGAGCCTTTGACCCCAAAAGATCAGTGAAATGGTTGCTACCTATATACAATTGTGTTCTTGAGTGTCACGTGGAGGCGGGAGCAATTGTTCAGTTGAACATAAAGTCCATATCTCACATCGAACCCTATCTCCGATTCCTGTCCTCAAGGTTTGGTATACCCGACTCCTGACAGAACTAAAGGTAGTTACCAGTGAATTGACCACTTTAAGTCTGCTACGTGTCTTGAGCTGTCATTCTCGTAAATAACAGCTGATGCCTGGGGATGTTGTGGAAGGTCACGGCCAATTAGATTCAGTGTCGTAAATGCTGCCGTTGTTCGGTAGGCTTCTCTTTAACTCCAATCAGTTTGTGAAGCACGTTGGAAGAAGCTGCATGCACAGGTGACGCCCCGCATTTTGTTACGGTTCGGGTGCATGTTTGCATGGCTTAGGCTTCTTGATGTTAAGTGTCTTTTTACTAATCAGTTTATTCCTTATTTCCTTTACTGTTTGTTTACGCCGTGTTACTACCATGGCTGTATGACGGTTGAGCATCAGCGGGAATAACTGGTATTTTGCTGCCAATGTCGATGATAACGATTTTGATGTTTGGGATTTGGTTGACCTTTTTGAGCGATTACTGCCGTCTCTGTTGCGTAGTGAATCCACTAGGCATCTTTTTCACTCCTGACTTCTCGTACGTATCCACTAAGTGCGTTTACGTTTAGCATCTATTTCGCCACCAACAAGGAGTCGTATGCAATTTCGAAAAATGATGATTGCATTTGATAGAATCTAATCTGAAACGGTTTTCTTGTCAAACCTTTTAATGGTACTCACTTCATGAACGGTGTGGTGAATTGAAGACCATGTCTTTCATGTAGATGGACGCAACAGCGTTTAGTTTTGAAATAAGTACGTTTCGGTACTGGCCCAGAAATCACGGGCACACAAGTCCCGCCCCGTCGATCAGCTTCGGTGTGATTACGTGAGCCCCTCTGGGTTGTAAGACCAACTCGGCACCGCGTAGAGCGTTGTCACAACCAAGTTCTGTTCTCTGATCGACGGCCTATTATGCGTCAGAATCAACGACAGCTGTCTGCATTATAATCGGTGAACTTGCAGATTGTGTCCCGAGAAAGAACACGCCATATGGTGCAGCGGCTGTGGTTGCATTGAACATTGGTCATTATCGGCGTTAACTACATATATTTGATTGATACTAGTTGTGAAGTACTATAACGTACTGATAAGCAATTCCAGATATAAGAATGAAGTGTAGCTTACCTCATAAAATTTCATTTCTGCACTTAAACACTCATCACATAAATGCGTTCATTTTGCAACCAAACACCAGAGTTACGACTAAGTGTACAGAGATATCCACAAATCGATGGTCTGGCAGTTTCCGCCGCTCCCGTTTATTGTTTGTCGTTCCCTCACAGACAACTAGATCAAACAACAGCATGCACGTTAATATATTTCATTTTGTTACAAACTAGAACTTGAGTATTAATGTCAAACATCTCTTGGGTTGATGGAGGTTTGTGAAATGTGAAAGGACGTACCACAAATATCCCGTTAGCTTTGGATTGGTATATCCTTAGAAATATTTCAAAACCTGCCTTTTATTTTGCTTACTCAGTTGGAAGTAAACACTCGATTCCTCTCTTCAGCCGGTTGTCTCACTCTTGAATGCCGGACGGCTGTTAGTGCAGCCGTCGCTAGCCCGATGAAATGGATTAAATACATGAATAATTAACTAACTAGTAGGTAAATAAATGGATGCCGAATCCCAAAAGATTTACCGAGCGTATACGCTGCGTTTTGTGCCGCCTGCGGATAAACATTTGGTGTGACATCTTTTTGCGGGTAAGGAGCTCTTGTCTGTGTTTGTAGTTGTTGACATTCCTCCTGTTAAAGGTAGGGTAAACTTAACTTTGTGAACAACAGCCTGAAGTCAGATTTGATGCATCTTATGTCATCCATGAGATGCGGACTTCATGGTCATTTGAATACTTGTCCCCACCTTCACGTCACACTGAAGGTCAATTTTTATGTAAATATGACCGCATTTTCGATGGTCTCAGCAGGTCAAAGGTTCGAATGAATACACGCGTTATTGGTAGATTGTTGTCTTGTCCTGCCGCATCGTAGTTCATGGGTCGTGCACAATCGGTCAGCAGTTTAGAATATTTAGTCGGGACATCGGTTCGGAATATCGGCACCCTCTAACACAACCCGCGTGTTTTTCACCAGAATAAGGCATGACTATTGATAGGCTAACCTGTATGCCACTAAACGGTATTGTGAAGTTGATCGCTGACTCACTTTCTTGGGTGAAAGCTTCCAATTACCTAATTAATATATGAATCCTCTTCCATGGAGCAGGTGGTGTGAATGGGTAAAGTTGCTCTAAGAAGTCAGTTTAATGTGCATCGTTTACCGAATTCTACAACTTCTGTCACAAGGGCAAAACACAGAATTGTTCAACTACTTCCTGATACGGGTGGTAAAAACGAATACTGTAGATTTTGACTTGTAATTCCACTACCACGCAACTGCTGCATCTTGCTTTAGTGTCAGCCGAATTACTGCGTTCGAAAACCTAAAGAAGATAGCGTGATCGCGAGACATTTAACATACAGTACTTGATAGTATTGGTCATATCACTGCCGTTCTTGCTTCTCAGATAACCGTTGTCATTTTCATTTGGTCCCAGAGGCAAGCCGGGGGAAGGAAGGAATGGAACATTTGAAAGAATTTTATGGAAGACAGATTGAAGAGTTAATGGAATGCTTAAACCAGTGTTTGTGCGCTCTAACTTTCGGTCAATTTAGGGCATTTGAAACTGAATTGTGTGGTAAACCCAGCTCCATAGTAGATTCGACTGCACAAAAGCAAACGTCTGCTGTCTGTCAGTTTGATAATTCCATTGAAAGGAAAGTTAAGCTAGAAGATTGTGGTAAATCTTGCGAAGTACTTAATTACATTTATTCCTGTAGCCTTTTCCCCCCTGATTCTGTTTGTCTTTTTAGCATCAAAGTGTTGCTTTTGTCAATGTCTGCTTCATCAAAACCTTCAAGCAATGGCGGTAATATACTCATGAAGGGGCTGTTATCCGTGAACAAATGTGTAAAGCCTTTGACATTGTGCGGTTGGTTATCTCATCTCCATAACGGTTATTTGAAACAGTGTTAAGGTTTACGAGTTTTTCAAAATTTTGTTGGGGAAAGTTTTTAGGCATGCGGGCTATAAATATGGCTTAACCTGTAAACGGTACTGCGTTCCTTTTCTGATTACGTTTTCCGCTCATTCTGTTCCCTTAGGGTTTCCATGATATTTGCTACATTTTTTTGTCGGTTCTCGGAGAAAACGAAGCTCGCTCAGTATTGAACAAAATACTTCCGCAGCGATTCAGGTAATTTTGATAATCTTTACGTTTGATAAATTATGTGGCATTTATTTTGTAAACATTATGACACAGTTTTACCTTCATATTTCATCCTTTGGTTTACCCAGTTCCCTTCCTGACATTGACATTTGCATCACATGACCTTTTTCTAACCTTTAATCACCACCGTTCTTAGAGGGAATTCAATTGTTCATTACCATCATCACCATCAGCAGCGTTAACAACAACAACGGTGATACGGTGGTGATTATCACAGATACTTAACTGGAAAATCCCACGTTTGTACTAAAAAGAACGGAATGGGACCCAGTGAATACACTCGTATGTCTGATCTCAAGCAGTCAACATCAAACTACTTACATTTCACCACCTAATCACTGAATCCCAAATGAGCGCAAACCGACTTCTACTGATCAGCGTCCTTGCGGCTTTTATTACTTGCCTTATTAATCGTTCCTAGCTTACAGGAAAGTTCTGTCAAACATCGGTAGCATATTGTCCTCACTCGAACCGCAACTATCTACCAGTCAACGATTCTCAGTGCCCTGGTATCAGCGTTATTATCGCAGCGTCTCGGGGAACATTTCGTACCCTGTAGCCGAATAATGCATCCAAAAATACTAAGAAAAAGGGAGCTAATATCCAACGAAATCCTTTTCTCACTGGATTTGTTAAATAGTTACCTTCCCGTCTACATTGTCCAAGTCGTTCACTCTGACTGTTTAGGATATCCCTTGTCTGGGTCATACTTTTTTTTGTAGACATTTCTCTATACTACACCTTTTAGTGAAATGAAACAAGAGTTGAAGGACGCCACTTTTGGTGTAGGAAACCGTTAATCAATTCTCTGTAAACCACTTAACACTGATGACCCAACATAAGTCGTAAGGTTGGAGAATTTTTTCACGTCCTCTTCCAAGTTGGAAACCTCCCTGTTCTTCCCATTGATTGCCTCTCTAGCGGCAGTGAGTCGATGGAGTATGCTGGATGCATATCTAGTTATAGTGAGAGTGTAGGTGATTTAGTGGTGGATTTCATAAGTCTCAGTTGTCAAGATGAGTTGGAGCAAGTAGACCAAAACCTCCAAAACCGTCTCATTATCCGTTTTTACATAGTGACCACGTGGAAATTGCCGGGACATCAGATTTTGCTTATTTCAAGGTTGTGATGCAGTCTTGGGCCCACGTCTGGGCGAGTAGCTCTCAGTTGACAGGTCAAAGTATAATTTAAGTACGCTGTGGAGGTAATAAGGTGATTATGACAGTCAAGCATCAGTGTGAACCACTGATGTATTGCTGTCTATGATGATGATGAATGAGGTGATACGAAGAGAAAACCTCACCAACCTCAATGTGTTTCGCTGGACAAGATTGCCTTCGGGGCTTACTATGAATGTAGACGCTGTCTATCCTTTTAGTAGCTTCCCTGATGGAATACCCCTTCGGATCCGTATAGCGCACGAGCTGAAAGGAACTACTGATATTTCCCAGTGTGAAAGTAGCCTTTCTTTCATTAACCTTTCGATTGGTCAGTTTCCCCTATTTGCTACTTAAGTGCACTTAATGCCCTCGTCTTTGTTTGCTGTATGGATCGTGCAGGTTTTCTAAGTTACTATGAGATTCACCTGAAATAGCGAGGATTTTTGTTGCCGAATGTATCCAAGTATGTTTCCATCTTATTTCTGTAGCCTATTCATGGAAGCTTCAATGGACAGCACTGTGGACTATATGCAGTTGATATTCGCTTTGTTGGGTCATCTGCGGCCCGCGCTGACTGAAAACTTGGAACAGGTTGGGCTGGGTCCCCATTTTGCGCTGGCGTGGATTGTTACCTGGTTTGCTCATGTTCTACAAGAGATGGATGATGTGCGTCGCTTGTTCGACTTATTCTTGGCCACAGATCCACTGATGTTAATCTATTTATCCGTAGCGGTGAGTGCGGTCTTCTTTTGTCAACCGTGCACTTCGGCATGCATTCCAATCTTGGCTGCAGAGGGACTGCCAATTGTGAGGTTCACTTGGATTTCGGTTGTGCAAAGATACGATTTTGACTGTTATCATTCTTTCCGTTTCACCCATCCCAGCTTGTACAGCTTGACTTTATCGTACCTACGTTTGACCTTGCTAACCGCTACGGCCGTTACTGATCAGTGTTCAGTTTCATAATTTCGTATGTTCTTTAAGTTAGCTTGAAACTGATCACACTACTAATTTTCTAATGAAATATGTGATAGAGTCAATTCGATGAGCATGCAATACGGTTCCATTGCGCCCGTTCTGTCGCATCAGATTACTTGCACTTCCATCCATTAAGATGCCGGTACTGGATCTGTTCGTATCACGTTGTATCTGTTCGTATACCTACAGCTGCGATGATTCCTGTGTTGACCGATTTGACCGATGTATGCGGCTTTGGATTGGGGACACGTCCCAAAGTACACTGAGCTCTGCCATGTGCACTTTTTCGGAAAACAAAGTTTAGTGTACTATAAATTAATGTAGTTTTATGAGTAGCATAGTTTTTTAAACGTTGTATTCTCTGGTTTTGTTGATTGCTTCTTCCATCGCAAAATCCTAACGTACAAAACCATATGGCATTGTTTTTCAATGTGAATGCAAGTTGTTTAACTCTATCGTGTAAGAATTATCTACGATCAAATTTCTTAATTTGAAGTCAGTTTTCAATTAGTAAGGTCTTCGTCACACAATCCTTTCTTCATTCATTCAGTAGAATTGCATTTACTAATTCTAGAACGATAATGATGTCCGTTTTTGAACTATTTAGTCACTTCCTTCTTCATGTGTGTAAATCGTCTTTTGGTACCGCGTGCTCCTGAAACAAAATTATGCGAGAGTGGATTCGAAGAAATTAGAAACCATGAGCTGGAAGTTCTATCTATCTTATATTAAGGATTGTGTGGGATATTTCGGAGACACTGTGCGAAAATCCAAGGTGTTTAATTTTGTTCACTAGTGACATGCTCTAAAGTTCTTGAAAATAAAATAACCTGTGAAATATCCACTTACTAGGTTTGGCTTAGAAGTCATTTTTAGTGACCCTGCAGAAACTGTTGGCAACGTTATTTCGATTTACCATCCTTTCTATACTCCCATCGTACACATAAGTGGTCATTTCACAGTGTCCATGGTCTATCGATGCTTCATTCAGCCACCATCGTTAGTGTAATTCTCGGTTAGCTTACTCGGCAATATAATTTGATGTGGCTCAGCATAATTACTGACGAAGACCAACATTCGTCACGGCTCGACGGAGGGCACAGTACTTCGTTGAATTTTTAATTTCGACAAAAACTGGTCAGAGCCGTTCGCATCTTTCATACAGTGTGTAGAATGTATTTAAGGTACGTGTATATATGTGTAGTCATACCCACAACGATTCCAGTGTAAACGTCATTCGACATACATAGCTTAAAGGCCCCGCATACTGGATCATTTCTGACACCGATCCTTATTTCACACCTTTCCCGCCAATCCGTACGACGTTTATACGTCCAAATACAACATGGCAGACACTGTGATTTTACGACAAAGCCGAGTATTTAATCCCGGTTTATTTACAAAGGATTATAAAGTGCAAATTTCAATCGTTATTCTCAAAATTTCTACCGCTAACTTGTTGCAATGTTTTCTGCACTTTTCCCGTAAAAGCTTCCGGTTTCCAGCCAAGTGTTTCATCGTTAGCGGACCATCATCTTGATCATTGGGCAACTTTTGATGTTTACTAGGCTGTGTTATTTGTTGATCTCATACCTGTAAATTAAACGAACTTGGCTAAATAAGTGGTGATTTACTTCATCGTTGTATACAATTTTCACCAACTTCTTCTCAGTTAGTTTGCTATCAGTTTCCACTGCAGAATACAATGTGTTAACCACATCATATTGCGACTCATCAATGGTGTGCACAATCGGTCCTTGCTTTCGAATTTATCAGAAAAACCATTGACTGAAACGTCACATCAGTCTTGCCTAATATAACGTGACGTATGAAAAACATGAATCACCATCGGCACATTACGCTACTTATCAACGCCGATCTGTCACATAGCATACTCGTAGTTCAAGCAATCTGGCTGCTGAGCACTGTGCAGCTTTCGGCGTGGGTAAACTCCACTATTGGCATATTTTTCGATTTTGAAAGTCTTTTCCTAAGCATTTTCTCAAGCTATTCCTGGACGCTAGGAAGTTCTGATTGTCCAAACGCTTGGACGCATTGGTCCGCTCCTCACATTGGTCGACATACGGTAGTGGGATGGATAGCCAACCAGGCTACCCATTAGTTCTGGCACGACTAGTCAACGAGTCAGGGCATGCCGTTAGACCACGCTCACAGACCGTGTATAAGGGTCAGAACTGCAATCCCATTTGCGTTACAGTGAATGTAATACACTACATCATACACACAGATCATAGGATCTTTACCAAATGAAACGTTCACGTCCAGTGTTTGTCATTAGTTCGACCAGCGTTTGGTCTGAGATTGCGATAGAGGAAGTTTTGTAAAAAATCTATTGGCTGGGTCAGTTAAGGTCACTTCGGCTATGTAAGGGATACCGACGCTGATTGCAACAGGAGGTAGAATGAGAATATGACGGACTTTGCGTAAGGTCGGTTCCACTCTGTTCTTGTTTGGGTGTGAATAGTTCGCTGTTGTACAGTGTTCGATAAACTTTCGATTGGTTAGAACTAGTTATGCTATCGCGTGAATTTCAGCACCACGTGACATGTATTGAACCCACATTAAACGAGATGATGAATTGTAATAAGTTGTTCCAGTCATCACCACTTGATAAGTACCCTCTCTATATTGACTGCTTCACCGTTGACCGCAGCTCTCACATTCCCAGACTTTCCAGCCACTTTTTTTTTCGATTCACATTAACCCAAAATCCCGTACTACCTACCATTAATCAAGATATTTCCCAACAAGTTTAGTGTCTTTTGTTATCGCAACCCGGAGAGAATTCTTAGTCGTGGTGTCACTGATTAAAACTAACAGGACAACTACTGTTTTTTTCGAGGCGATCGGGCAAACTGAGCATTACCCAAAGGCAAACGTGGTTGGGCGTTTGCATATGGTAAGCTGGTCGTGGCTAATGTGAGATCACTGCTACAATGGTCAACAAGGCCGCCTCATGAATTCCAATCCCGGTCGTGACAAGGATATGCCCTACTGACGAGCATTGTAAAGATCAGAACTCGAGTCTAGCGCTTCCTTTCGATGAGGGAGGGGCGGCCGAGTTGTATGTAAACATGGAAAAGCTGCGATCAGTTGTGCGCAGTATTCGATTTATATTAACCATAACTTCCCTAATCAGCATTCCACTGTTCTAACGAGTTGCGTTCGTGATAATATCATATCACAGTTGGCTATTGGATTAGCCTCCGATTTTGAAGTTTTGGTTCAGCGTGGCAGCACTGCTTGAATTTTTGTAGTGACAAGACTGTGGACTAAAAACGTGTAAACGTATCTCTGAGTTGTAAATTGGGTGGTCATAGAAGTTACTCGGTGTGCGGCCATCTTACAGTCCATTGGTTTGAGAATTTCTTACCTAGCCGAGCGCGAACGGACAAAACGTTGTATCTTTATGTGCTCAGTACACTTGATCTGACAACCCTCGTGTGTCCGTTTACATATAGATAGGCAGTCATCATCAGTCATGCTTGTTATCTGTCATTTTGACAGATCCCATTTGCATTCAGAATGTGCCACCTGCGAACTATAATCAGCATTTCATCTTTCATTGGTTGCCAACTGTGATCCAGGGGCATGCAGACCATCTGGATCACCCCTCGGTACTATACAAAAGGTGCAAAGGGTAATCCTAATTAACTATATTTAGTTGCACTCCGTATAAATCACGAGACCTTGTAGATTGCGCAAGTTTGTAAACAATACGAGCAGCTTTTCTTTTCGTTCACGTACGCCTAATTTGATTCCGACAGACCATAACGAAAAATGTTATATGATACTCTACCTTTGTTCACTCCTTGGTAAAAGGGACTGTATGACCGATAAACTTCCGGCTAACCGAATTAACGAGAAACTATTATATCTGTAAGCTTCGGATAACACATTTCCCCTCCGAAATTATACAGAGTTGACGGAGATTGCATGTGGAAAATATGCGCGAATTTGAAACTTGCTTCATGCACGACGGTAAGATCCGGTTTGTTTAGAGAACGATGTAATCGGTTTTGGACACATGGTTGATTTATAGGAACATTTTAAGAAGTGTTATACACTCAGGGTGTCACACAAAGAGTCGCAATGTACATTGGTGACTCCGGTGGACGGTGCAAGCCTGCCCCTCGTTCGCATCCTCTCATCAGGGACTTGACACGTGACCCACCTGTCACATCGTTTACGTGTGTTTGTGTCATCATATGCACGTCATCTTGAAGTTACTGGGGGCCCTTCTGGTCACGGGCGGTGCGCTGGTTCTCTGTGTGTAGAATATGTTCAGCCTGATTCTCTGTTCTCTATGTTTTTGATGAATGGCCGATCAGATTTTTAGTGGACCTACACCACATTCAATCTGCTTTTGTTTTTGCTGTGTTTAACAGCTGTTGTATGATGAGAGTGTAGTTCATTCATAGCAGCCATGAGCCTGACCAAAAGGTACTGTGGCTCGGGCTGCCGCTCACCTCAACAGTGACGTGGAATATCCTAGAAGAAAACGTTACTAAGAAGGTTGAAAATTAATAGAAGTCTAAGCGGAAGAACTAGAAATGGTATGGATGCAGGTACGCCATTGACTGCGACACGCCGCCATCTCGGATAGCGTCTCTAACCAGCGGTTTGAGTGATCACGAGGACCCCATCCAGGCAGGCGACACCTACCCACTTTACTCAGTGGAGCAGTCAGGGTTCTTCATATTTCGTGACCACGTTGTCGCTTGACCACCACGTGGTTTCACCCAACTGTTGGTGGTCTCAGTATATACCGGTACGGTAAACGCTCAACTGGCATACGCAGTACGCGACCCAATAATCGTAGGCTGTGTAACGTGATTAGTTGGCCGAATGACTCGCGTATCCCGAGCGTTCCGGAATACGCGCCGGCGAACATCCGTATTGTTCACACGCGATCAGTCCACTTGACGTGGGCTAAGTGGTGGAGACAACGATGGTCAAACACAGCAAGTCGGTTGACATCTTCGTTGCGAACAGGCCACGTTTCCGAACCATAGAGCAAAACAGAACGTACACAAGCATTATATACCCTTCCTTTCAGCGACAACCGAACGTCTTTTCGACGCCACAGATGACGCAGGTTGGCAAAGGCAACTCGTGCCTTTGCTATCCTCGTTGATATCTCATCAGCAATATTACAAGCTGACGAGATAGTGCTACCCAAGTATGTGAAACTGTCCACAGTCTCGAAGCGGATTACCTGCAATAAAGAAAAAGTAGGAGTGGAAATGTCCCAGTCTTGAAGCAACACTTTGCACTTTGAAGGTGCGAAGCGCATTCCATACAAACCAGCCCGGTCATTCACCTTGTTCAGCATGGTCTGCATGTCTTCGGCAGAGGGGCTAAGTAAGACAATGTCGTCCGCATACTCCAGATCGGTCAACCGAGCGTAGAATCGTAGACTCGCGTCTCCGACACGCAGCACACATCAAGCTCCAGACTTGAGAGAGTACTAGCCAGAACAGCTTGCTCACCGACTTGTCGGAGAGTGCGGACATTTAAGGCGCCAATGTTTACCGGTTGTCTTGGTCTTAGAAAACAATTATCGCCCGAAGGCACATGGAAGGCGGAAGAAATGGAGGGTAAAACAGTGGGAGAAAGTCGTGTTGTGTTAGTAATGTCCCTGCTGAGAATGTAAGAAATGGTAAATCGATCTTACAGACTTTGATATTTTGATTTCATGAATTGCACTCCTAAATGAAGAAAATTGATTCTAATTAATATTGTTTATCTCTTAATGAAGCGTATTGTTGTTCGAAATTACACGGCGGACACAATTTGTGGTTAGGTTAGGTGAT
>LOND01000280.1:129136-150039 GCA_014220965.1 Paragonimus kellicotti
GCCACAAGCGACTGTTCACTGGGATCCAATCGAGCAAACATTGCTCTGCTCTGGAACTCAGTGCGATTCCCACTCCAGCTTGACCGCGAGATTCAGCTTCGGCGTCACCAGAAACCCTGAGAGAGAAGCGCTTGAATCGACAGTTATCTAGAGGTGAGCTCAAATGGATAACGGTGCTAGAATCGTAGACTCGCGTCTCCGACACGCAGCACACATCAAGCTCCAGACTTGAGAGAGTACTAGCCAGAGCAGCTTGCTGACCGACTTGTCGGAGAGTGCGGACATTGAAGGCGCCAATGTTTACCGGTTGTCTTGGCCTTAGAAAACAATTATCGCCCGAAGGCACATGGAAGGCGGAAGAAATGGGGGGTAAAACAGTAGGAGAAAGTCGTATTGGGTTAATAATGTCACTGTGAGAATGTAAGAAATGGTAAATCGATCTTACAGACTTTGATATTTTGATTTCATGAATTACATTCCTAAATGAAGAAAATTGCTTCTAATTAGTATTGTTTATCTCTTAATGAAGCGTATTGTTGTTCGAAATTACATTGCGGACACACTTCGTGGTTAGTTTAGGTGATGTGATTGGGCGTCCCATTGCCACATTGATGTTTGGATGCATAATCGGAGGTAACAGTGTTTAACACTGTAGTGTAATCGCTGACCCCTTATATTTTTACCATTCGTCTTTGTTACTGTCATTGTCAACACTCAGTGCCATTTACGATTAGAGCACAAGACTGTCGACGTTTATGCGTGTCTGGTTTTATTTACTGGGGATTATAGTCCTATGCAAGAACCTCTGACCCATCCTAACCACTCATTATTTCCGATGTCCTTTTCCAGATTATCATACGTAGTGATGAAGAAGTCCAGTCGACAACGGCCGATTTTGGGATGTTACATCACACTTTATTACGGTTGCCTAAAAAACACCCGGTGGAAGAACTCGTGAGAAACTCTGTGAGACTCTATTCCACTGTCCCGCCAGATTTGTTGCTCACATTAGGCAAACAACGTCAAGCACTGTCAGATTCAAAAAACGATCGGCACAAAAAACCAATGACTCCGGGACACCACTCCACTGTCAAGTGGTATTTCGGGGCCATATTCATTGCAGCCTTGGCATACGTTGTTTATTGGTGGAGGGTAGGCTAGTCAGGTGGTTTGCATCATGGTTGCATCACGTGTCCAAACACATGAGATTGGTCTTCGACTCATCTGCAGTCTATCCACTGGGACCTCTTATTTCCAACCTGTGATTGTCTTTTTACAACTGTTTTGTAGATGTGCGTTCCTTTTGGTTCCTTCTTTTTGTACATTTCTTGCTGTATGGTTTCAGTATACGGTTGCAATAAATTGTATAATTCCGATCTCCTGTTCTTTCTATTTCATTGATGCTTGTGTAAGCGTATTAGTTCAGGATCCTTTTTTGTAACGATTGAAGCTGCCTTATTGCACATTTTGCTTTATGTTTGCTGCATGATTGCCAAATGGACAGTCATCATGTCAACAAACACATAAATCGATCGTTACGAGAGGAGTCATATTCTCACTTTAGCATTTCTCATGTTGTTTTTCAGAAGATATTCCGTTATTATACGTCAAAGTAATCCATTACCACTTCATTTTTTGGCGTAGACGTCATGAGTTTGTTGCTTAACGGCCCTCTCTTCTGAATACACGCAACTCGTTCTTGACATCTTTATGCAGCTGGATCGTACTTCTTCTTACACATCACTCATTTCAGATGATTGATTAATCAAACTGTTTCTGTTAGGCGTCGGCATATTTATGTTATGTACTTCGGGAACTCACTGTTACGTTAGATCGTCCACAATGCACTGCACATATCGGTATGTATGTTAAGCCTTTCGTTCGCTCTAAATGCCTCAATTCCGTTGGTGTTTCTTTTCCCATTTTGTCAGTCTGTTTATGGTTCACTGGCTGTAAGCTTCACTGACTCTTAGTTTCTGTCAATTTACACCTTCAAGCGGTTGCTCATTTCGGCTTGATATGACTTCACCCTACATGCTGTGGTTCATTCAGAACCGACTTAGCGCTCATTCAAGGAATTTTGAATGAGCGCTCAGATAATGTCAGCGTGGATACAACCCCGAGGGTTAAAGTCATTCGTGAATGGTGAATCGTGTTCACTTCCTCACCTGGACTCTTATTGGCCACATGACGGCTAATCGTGTCGCAGTCAATGGCGTACCTGCATCCATACCATTTCTAGTTCTTCCGCTTAGACTTCTATTAATTTTCAACCTTCTTAGTAACGTTTTCTTCTAGGATATTCCACGTCACTGTTGAGGTGAGCGGCAGCCCGAGCCACAGTACCTTTTGGTCAGGCTCATGGCTGCTATGATGATGATGATAATGATTCGTGTTCATTATCGTGAACGCTGTCGTCGTTCGACTGAGTTGTCCGTTCACTAAGTAAAATTATTGAAGGTACCGTGTGAAATCTGCTGGAAGGCTGTCTTGGGGATGATGATTTTTCCTTATCTACTACTCGTTTGTTTGTTTGCGAAATGTAAGCATCTTGTTGTTTCTTGTTTGGGTTTTGACATATTGTCCTCTTGAAGTAAGTCTCACCATCTTTTTATCTTTAACTTGGCACCTATTCTTCTCATGGTTGTGTGGTAGTTAGGCGCCCGTGCGAATGCTGATAGTGATCCTCCGCTCTTGGTCTACCCAAGTCCTGGTATTACGGAGTTTGCGAGGGCTAGGCAAAAGTTTGGACTGGACGGCTTATGATTCGGGTTTGGATTCACTTAACTTTCTGTTGCATGTAGACCGCTAACCTGCACTCATCTTTGGGGTACCTACCGTCTTTGTTTGCACAAGGAGCCCAGATAATCCGAATTTTCTCGCCTCTCTTCAGTTTTGTAAAATGCAGGGCAACGCAGACAGCCTTATAATACAGTACCAAGTCTCAGGGAAATCGTCGTGGCGTTGCCTGCTGATGAGTAGTCGCGGATTAAAAATGTGTAAACGAATGGCTTTTATGTATAACATTTTCTATCGGATTTGCATCCCTCTCTACAAAAATGACAACTGTGGGAAGCTGGTCTATATTAAATGTGTTCAAGATTGGTGAGCGGTGTCTCAGTTATACAGATCCGTTTCTTGATTTTATGTTGTACGATCTCTTCTATCGTTAAACGTTTGACTCGTTTTCTTGTATAGTAGCAAGACAACAATTGAGCCAGTCTGTGGAAAACCAGCTCGAGATGACTTATTGGTGACAACAGTGAAAATCTACTTCAGATTGTATTTCGAATCTGACTTGCTTCGAGTACTTCTGTCTCTGTTTTGGAGACCACTCAGCATATATCCCCAAAATTGCCCTGTCCGTTTCATATGTGGTCGCCTCCCATGACTTGTACCCAGTTCTGTTGCTGTGTGTCAGTCGAAAGTAGATCTTAACTATTCCCGTTTTTGAAGGCTTTCACTTATCCTGTTACCTTATAGCACCATTTGGAAGTTAACGTGCCCTATCTCGGTTCCTTCTTAACATAGGCTGTTTATATCTGTGATTCTCGAGCTGAGCAAGTTCAACCTATCATCCACATTGTTTACCATTCCGTCATCTTCATATTCATTTCAGATTATCCTCAAGGAAAGCAAAGGTATTGCTTATGTAATCTTATTCGGCCAGATGCGCTTACTATTGTTCAGCCTATTGATCTGGAGCTGTCTGCACTGCATAACTATTAGTCTTTCGGCTAATCAATCTGGCCCTTCATCTCCAACGGGCCCTTCTGGGTCTACCTTCAGCACTGCATGTACATGGCCTGGGTACCAGCTGGCCGCGTTTGCCGATCTGAACGCTGATCGCCAGATGGATGTAGTCCTGGTCAATGCTGATGGCACGCAGTTGTATGCATCTATTGCCCCAAGCAGCCAATCTACATTCGCTCTGGCGCAGCGGTCAATAAGTAAGACACTGCCCAACCCCAGCCTGCTATTATCACCGGACCTTAACGAACCGATTCGGAGCGTGGCCGCTGCTGATTTCAACGGTGACTCTGTGGTCGATTTGCTCATCCTTACTTCTTCAAACGGGCCGTACACAGCGTTCATCGCATACGGGGAGACAGGCTCTAATCGTGGTTCGTTTGGTAAGCTGGTTTGGAATTTGTGTTTATATACCATTCACTGGCCTATCAGATTATCATTTTATATTACTGTTTACACTCGTTTAATTAGAACGATTAAGTTGCACAAGTATACTCGGTGTTCCACGTCGGCAACGAGCTTGTTGGCTACACGTTCTTTTAAAGCGGTTAAATTAGTAATTAGTTGTTATGGTACTTCGACATCTTCTTTGAGGACCGGGATAACCATCCAAAAAGTATTTCATGCTACACTTCCTCCGTTAAGCGAACAACTTTTGAAGTCTAGATTAAGTTTGCAAACAACCCTGGAACACACTAAAATGCTCTAATCTGGTCTTCATTGCTGAGATAAAGTCTTCTTTCGAATACTACAGCGTTCAAAATCTGAAGCTATAGACTGTAAGTCACGGGGACTTCAACCTGGTAGACGAACCCGATCAACGGTGGTTGACTCCTTGGTTAAGGATTTCATTTTACTTCGTCGGGTCGTCACCTCAAACTTTACGTCAGTCGGTCGTGGTATCAGCAGAGGTGTTCAGTGTGACAGACGACTAGCTGGGTTCCTTGGTGCATGGCACCTCATCTAAGTGTGTGCATACTTGAAGAACGAATAAGGAGATACGTTTGACACTCACTACCAAATAACTACTTACTAACCCTTTCGTTGATCACCCGTTGGTGATACCCAATGAGAGCTATCGAATGCAATCGTCGATAGTGAATAACCTGAAAACGGCTCACTTCTCCTCTGGGCCTTCAGATTTTGTAGCTGTAGCGCAGTCACTCTATACTCTTGATCCTTAAGCCTCAGAGAGATGCATCTCTATCGCCAAAGCGGTCCTAACTTATTGAGTAAAGTTCTAGTCTAATAGATACGAGCTTCTGTTTCATTCTCCATATTTCTGCCGCTGCTTATGCAAATTCCCAAATTCCGAAGCCGATCAATAACTTCCATAACTTCATTTTCCAACATTCATTGTACATACCCAAAACAACCCCGCCGAAACACGTTACATTTGGAGGCTACAAAGTACATTCCAATTTGGTAGTGTCTAGCATCGTCTGTACCGCTTGAAAATTGCTAAAAAAACACCATGTTCGTCAACAATCATCATCATCATATCAGCCATGAGCCTGACCAAAAGGTACTGTGGCTCGGGCTGCCGCTCACCTCAACAGTGACGTGGAATATCCTAGAAGAAAACGTTACTAAGAAGGTTGAAAATTAATAGAAGTCTAAGCAAAAGAACTAGAAATGGTATGGATGCAGGTACGCCATTGACTGCGACACGCCGCCATCTCGGATAGCGTCTCCAACCAGCGGTTTGAGTGATCACGAGGACCCCATCCAGGCAGGCGACACCTACCCACTTTACTCAGTGGAGCAGTCAGGGTTCTCATATTTCGTGACCACGTTGTCGCTTGACCGCCACGTGGTTTCACCCAACTGTTGGTGGTCTCAGTATATAATGCCCGGTACGGTAAACGCTCAGCTGCAGCTGTGCAACGTGAGTAGTTGACCGATCGATCGCGCATCCCGAGCGTTCCGGAATACGCGCCGGCGAACTGCCGCATTGCTCACGCGATCAGTCCACTTAATGTGGGCTATTTGGCGGAGACAACGATGGTCAAATACAGCAAGCTTGTTGATATCTTCCTTGCGAACAGGCCACGTTTCCGAACCATAGAGCAAAACAGAACGCACACAAGCATTATATACTCTTCCTTTCAGCGACAATCGAACGTCTTTTCGACGCCACAGATGACGCAGGTTGGCAAAGGCAACTCGTGCCTTTGCTATCCTCGTTGATATCTCATCAGCAATATTACAAGCTGACGAGATAATGCTACCCAAGTAGGTGAAACTGTCCACAGTCTCAAGCGGATTACCTGCAATAAAGAAAGTAGGAGTGGAAATGCCCCAGTCTTGAAGTAACACTTTGCACTTTGAAGGTGCGAAGCGCATTCCATACAAACCAGCCCGGTCATTCACCTTGTTCAGCATGGTCTGCATGTCTTCGGCAGAGGGGCTAAGTAAGACAATGTCGTCCGCATACTCCAGATCGGTCAACCGAGCGCCAGGAAGAAGCTCAACACCAAGTCCACTGGACTCCTTAAGCGCACCCTCCAAAATGTCGTCCATGACAAAATTGAACAGGAAGGGGAAATCGGACACCCTTGACGAACACCACTAGAAGTGATGAACTCCCGAGACAGCTGCCCATAAACCCTCACCCTGCTTGCAGAGTGAGCATACAGTGATCTCAACAGATTCACGTATTTCCCTGGTACTCCCTTGCGAAGAAGACAGTTCCAGAGAACGTTACGAGCAACTGAATCGAAAGCAGCCTTCAGGTCCAAAAAGACCAAGACCGTCGGCTGCCTATAAGAGTGCCGATGTTCCAAGATCCGTCGCAAGGTAAAAATGTGGTCAACACACCCTCGACCGGATCGGAATCCTGCCTGTTCTTCACGTATCTGGCTTTCTCTGGGTTTAGTGAGCCGACGTAAAAGGAGGCCAGTGAGTAACTTGGAAGCAACAGATACCAAACTGATGCCTCTGTGGTTGTCACATAGACTTCGAGACCCCTTTTTGAAAACGGGAATTACTGTTGACAAGCACCAATCGCGAGGTACCTCTTCAGTCTCCCAAATCGTCTGGAGGAGTTTAGTCAGTTCTGATATCAACCTTTCCCCGCCATCCTTGAACAGAGAAGGAGGATGAGGTCTGGTCCAGGAGCCTTGTTACGCTTCAATAATTTGAGCTCTAGGACCACTTCTGCTTCCGACGGAGGGCCGTCTGGAACGCAATAACTGACCGTCATCCACATAATCTGGTTGAGGCCAGCTGAACTGTTCTTCAAAATGTTCAGCCCACCTGTCAAGTCGACGCGATTGATTGGTGATAAGTGAACCATCTTTTTCACATATGGTCTCACTTACACCGACTCGACGACCAGTACAACCACGGATCAGGGAAAAAAGCCTTCTACAATTTCCAGATAAAAAGGCCCTTTCCATCTCTTTCGACTGTTCGACCAAGTAGTGCTCACGGTCTTTGCGCAAGCTTTTAGTCAGCTTGCGTTTAAGTTCTCGACGGTCGTCATCATATTCAGAACCAGGTGGGATCGAGCGACGCTTGTTCATAAGGTTTATCGACGCGACGGAAATCCAGTTCTGTCGCAACTGAACAGCTCCTTCGGAACATACCTCTTCACAGCATGATTTCATAGCTGCAGCGATTTGTTCCCAGTGTTCGTTAGGATCCCCACCTGACTCGAACTGGGCAACTTGTTCACCAACGCCTTCTGGTAAGCGTTCTTCACACCCTCATCGCTCGAATGCCAGTTAATTACCTTGCATTTACGAGCGTGTGTCCTCTGGGTAAATGACAAAACAAAACGGGCACGCACAACAGCATGGTCCGAGTCCAGGTGGTTGCTCCAAAAGGCACGACAGTCCTTAACAGAGTGGCGCCACCTGTAACTGACTGCTATATGATCCAACTGCGTCCACGGCTGAGAAGCACACGGTCTCCATGTAACACAGTGCTTCTTCCTGTGTTGGAATGCGTGCTCGAAATATAGAGACCATGGGATGCACACAGCTGCAGCAGTCTGTCGCCATTGTCAGTGCGTTGTGCCCGGACACCAAACATACCTCCCAGCCGCTTCTCGTCCGGGGAAAGCCGACCAAGCTGGGCATTCAAATCGCCCGCTAGTATGATGATGTCTGAGTGTTTAGTTTGCTTCAGAAGGTCAACGAGGGCGTCATAGAACGCATCCTTGGTATCATCCGAACAGCTGTCTGTTGGAGCGTACGCCGATATAATGAATACACAACGTCTTTCTGATTTGCGTCGACAGACTTTACCGATGTATTGAGTCTGACAGCGCACAAGCGACTGTTCACTGGGATCCAATCGAGCAAACATTGCTCTGCTCTGGAACTCAGTGCGATTCCCACTCCAGCTTGACCGCGAGATTCAGCTTCGGCGTCACCAGAAACCCTGAGAGAGAAGCGCTTGAATCGACAGTTATCTAGAGGTGAGCTCAAATGGATAACGGTGCTAGAATCGTAGACTCGCGTCTCCGACACGCAGCACACATCAAGCTCCAGACTTGAGAGAGTACTAGCCAGAGCAGCTTGCTGACCGACTTGTCGGAGAGTGCGGACATTGAAGGCGCCAATGTTTACCGGTTGTCTTGGCCTCAGAAAACAATTATCGCCCGAAGGCACATGGAAGGCAGAAGAAATGGGGGTAAAACAGTAGGAGAAAGTCGTATTGGGTTAATAATGTCACTGTCGGGAGAGCGATAACTTCTGATACTTCCCGGTCGTTTATGCCGCGGAAGGGGGTTGACTTGAGGGACCCCACCCCGAGTCTCTGACTCAAAAGTCTGACCTGCGAGACAACAGGATACAGGGTTTTCTTGGGGACCCCACCCGGAGCCAATGACTCAAAAGTCTGACTCACTTGGCAGTGAGGGGCTTGCCTAGCCCGAGGGCGCAGTGAATAAGACATTGACGTCTGATTCTCAGCACTGCTGCGCGCAGTGGATGTACTCAAAGCTACATCGGGCTTTCAGGTGATAGATGTTTTTCGACCGTATTGGATAATACGCCGGCGGTCACGGTCAACCGTTGGGCGATCGGAGTGCTCTTGTTTGAGGGTACCTTTTCTAACCCCTTCTTCCTGATACGGAAGACAGCAGTGCCGCAACTATAAAAATAGTTCTGCTGTATGCCCATAGGATCGTGCCTCACTACCTAAGCACTCCTACGCGGTCAGTAGTGCGACATACAATCCTATGAGTGTAACTGCTTTTCGTCTGGCTGCTCCCCTTTGGCCTGTCTGACAGGGTTGAACCTGGAAGGACCGGAGTCCTAGTCAGCATAGCCCGCCGGATCGAAACAGCACACAAGCCCGACCACCTCGTCAAGGTAGCAGCATAGGTCGGGATGTCGTCAACATAATCACGATCAATCAGGCTTCTACCAAATAATAAATCCATGTCGGTATCCTCGGAGTGCCGTAGACAGTTCTCCATTATTTCATCCACGACAAAATTTTAAAAGTTTGTGATGTACATCGATCCGGGTGCAGAAGCTGTCAGACAGTTCTGCGTAGATCTTAATCTGAGCTGAAGTATAGGGATGAAACGATGGCAGTTTGTTCACATGCTTGTTCGATGCACTCCTGCGTTTAAGCGACCGTAAAAGTGCAGGTTAATCGACCTGACCGAACGCACCTTCATGATCAAGAACAGCAATTCTCGACCAGTGGTACGAATTACTATTCTAGAATTTCACGAAAAGTAAAAACGGGATTATGTTTACGTCTTGGACAAAATCCTGCTTGCTCTTTCCTGATGTCTGTATCCCGAAGTATAACGGATGTCAAAACCCTATTTGTAGCTGAGATCAAACTGATTCCCCTATGGTCTCCGCAAGAACCCCGGACACCTTGAATATGGAAACTATTATCAAGTGACCCCAACAAAGAGGCATGTTTTCCGCCGTCCACTTAGGCCGAAACAACCGATTCAAGTCTTCTGTTGACGCCTCTTCACCTTCCTTAAAATTTACCGAACCGTGATCATCTGTGCAGCAGCCTCTGTGTTTGAGAGCCAAGGTTCAGTAACGGATTCCAGTTTTCGTTGGTGGTTCTAAATCTACCGACTGGGCACTACATTGCAGATTCGTTGAAGTAACGCAGTAGAAACAGCAAGTCAGCTGACTTGACCCTCAGAAGTGTTCTGTCCAACGCTCTAACCTTCTGGACTTATTACTGAGATGAGTGTACCATCTGCCTCGCTGATAGCTTCACTGACAGACGGTCGCCTTGGGACCACTAACAGATAAGTTTGAAGAGTCTCTCAATTTTTCCTGGAACAAAGGCGGCTTCCATTCCCTCAACTTTTTGTGACAGTTAAGCATAAGTGAGAACCACTGTTGTATTGCTGTCTATGATGATGATGTTGATGACTTTCTCCTTAAGCGAAGCCTCACGGTCGACGATCAGGCTACACTCCAACTTCCCACGGCTATCCCTCCTAAACTTGTTCTATGTACTGCCATGAGGAACGTTCCATCTGGCATCTAATTTTAGGGATTTCTATGAGATGTCATTTTGTTTAACTCACAAACCACAGTGCTGCATGTTATAATACCTGTTTAACGAATGGCCTGGGAGATTTTATTTCAACAGCTCTCGGGATCTTCAGGATCAGAACTGTTCAGCTTGCTTCCTAGACTATTTTGGTACTTACACAATACCGACGGTGTAGCCAGTTTCTCAACAGTCAGTCGTTGCTGTCGGTGGGGTCGTTGCCCAGCAAAAGTAAGAACAAAACGGCAACGTACCAACGCATGATCTGAATCCAAGTATGTGCTCCAACGAAGAACAACAATGCTGAGTGTGTGGTAAATACTGACCGGGTTTTTGCACTCTGGTTGATGGTTTTATCACGTAGACTGTGTGGGCTAACACAGCTATTCATGTAAGTAAGCTTCCTGATTTCCTCCAACGTAACACCGTTGATAGTTGGGCCATGACAGTTCTGGTGTCATAGACAGATCATAACAATGTACTCATTGCTGACACACCTTTCATTTATCATGCTGCTGGTGTACTCGGTCAGCCAAATTTATCGATTTTGCACACGTTGAGTTCTAGTTCTGCTCGATAGATATTGTGCAACCGATCACATCTTGTGTTATTTAGGTACTGCAAGTCGGTAGATTTATCTATCGATATGCTCTGATAACTGGGGCGTTAACCATCCGATCTTGTTCTGTTTTCGTGGTATTTATCTTACAATTACGCATTGTTCCCCGCATGGAAATAAGAAAGTTGGAAAGTAAATTGTACTGCTCCAACCCGTGTATTCACACCTCTGCCGGTCTGCTGAATCTGTGCACGGATTCTATGTTACCTAATTGTGTTTACTGATTAGCTGCTCAGATGACGTGGCGAGTGGTCCTCAATTGGCTTTACCCGTCACTTTTGAGTACGATGTCTCATGGTCAGCAAAATCGACCAAACAGATATCTTAACTTACTGTTGCTTGACCGATTTTATAATTTTTAAACAGTTTGGTGGTGGTGACCAATTTCTTCGATTTTGTTTGTCTCGTATCAATAATAATAATAATGTTAACACCAATAATAATAATAATCGTTCCAATCTATTGTTTGCACAACAATCTAACGAGGCCATATTTTATACGTTTACTACTTGATCCGGTTATATCTGTGAAGTGGTTATTTAGTAGGATCGTTAGCAACTTATCATGTTTCGTTTCTGCCAACACAACTGGTACAATTGTAAATCAGTGTTCGCTATGCAGTTTTTGTGAGTAGATTTTTTCGTCTCGATTAGACTCAATATCGGATTCTTTGTATCTGTCGGTGTGCTCGTTAATTGGTTTTCATGAAACTATTTAAACCCCAATATCTACTGGTTTAGCTCTGGACAAAAGCAAACCTGTCGGCAGCTTCACAAGTCAACCGCTTGTTTGTGATCTGAATTCAGATGCAATAGCTGATCTGTATGGCCAGACGAGCGCAACTCAGCATATGATCATCTACGGCGGGTAAGTTGTGATGTGGCTTTCCCCTTAGATGTACTTCACTAACGTGTAGTGACCTCCCCCCCCTCAATTTATAAGTGTCCAGTGGTGTTGTGCTACTCGTCTCAGTTTTCCTCATTAGGAAACCTTCGCGTTGTTAATAAAAAACAAGATGTTTGCCTATCTACCTGGCTCGCAGTGTTTTAGTACATCTTTGTTACTTGTCTCAATAGACGTCTGATCGTTAAAATTCTTCCATCTGCAACAGTCATTTCACGGGTGTTTGTTGGAATTTTAACGTCGGCAACGTTTCCAAAGGTCTTCTACGAAGAACTGCGTTTGTCTCCAACGATTCGGATTTATCAGTACGTCTGTGGTACCTACTTCCAGCGATCGTCAAGACCACAAGTTACATAGCTTGATCAAGATATTATCTTTGAAGACATCATGTCTTGGAACTAGTAACCCATTCAAAATTCTCTCTATGTCGTTGTTTAGCAAACGGTTCAGATGTGTACACGTGACCGAAAAGTACATAGTCTCCTAATCAATTTTAGTGGATGCTGATATCTTCATGTTTTCTTCACGTTTTTTCTGTATCTCATAAAAGCACCGAATCGGTGTAGAATCAGTCGTGTTTATAATGAGTGAATCTGTTGATAGACATCTCGCCAGCCTTCTTTTGATTTCCGTTTAATCAGTCACTTACCAAAGTAGATCGATATGTTGTCCTGCATCGTTATCATCAGGTTTGCCAAATTGGGCAACAATGCTAGGTATTTAGTTACTCCTCTTAAACATTCTCATTCGCGCTCACTGGGTTTCTGACCTAGTGAACCCATCAGCCGAAAATTGGAGTCAATATTCCAACGGTTCGTTTGAAGCCATCCACTCTCGCTCATGTTGAAGCCACGCTGTCACCTGCATCTTCAACCATTATCACTCATTCATCTTCAATGTGTTCTTAAGGTTTCCTAATATTGTCCCACCTTATACAGCGTATGCTCGCTCATAACTGGATGAACTGTTGTTCTCAACAGTCATTTGCTTTTACTTTCTAGGTTGATCATTTCCGTGAGAACATTCATAATCACTAAACCTCTCCTTGGACCCCATTCTATTAATATTTCACTTCTTGGCTGTCTAGTATTTTGATAGTCCACTCATCTACACTTCAATAACCTGTCAAATGAACTTACACTTTGCTTTGAAGGTGACACATCGTAAATGAACTTGTTCGTCACGCTTTGACTTTTGCTGGGAACACTAAGTATTGGTAACATTATTCTCAGCCTTTATTTGAGAATGAAATAGAGAATGAGGCGTTATATAACCCTGGTGCTGCGAACGAAGCAATCAATTATAAAATGTTTATAACTTGTAGATTGGCGACCCAGTTACAAGTGAGGGCAGGTTGGCGTTTACAAGACAACTTCCGTGTATCTTCCACTGTCTCCCTTCATTTATGTACTATGCTTCTCACATAGCTCACATAAATAACAGAATCATCTGCATCGTTGCAACTTTGAGTGTTACTCTTATTTGCTACGACTGTTTACTCCTACCCGGCTGCGTAACAACGGATTAGTATTAAGTGATCACCTGTGGTTAATCAAATTAAATGTAGTGGAATACACCATTGTGTAATGCCGCTACCTCACTGTTGACAATTTATTCAGTCTACTCACACAGGTAAATTACTTACAATCTGCGTAAATGCCTGCATCATTTTTGGCTCCACGCGTCCCCACATCCGTTCAATTTTTTTTATAGAAACGTTTCATCCACTGTTAATATATCATACAACGGACCTAAATGGTCTTCTCTCGGCTATTCGGCATTTGGAGATGTTGATGGAGACACTATTCCGGGTGAGTTGTTGCTGAACTGTCTGTCTGTCTATTGTTGTGATTTTCCATTATGCGTGTTTGTTTTTCTGTTTTGGTCTATGACACCGTCACCTAGTTCGATTTGTTCATTTCATGCCTTGATGCGTTTCGTACGACGTTGATGGTAGTCCACAATTGGCAGCTGCCTTTGTGATTAACATGGTCATAGTGCGTGCATGAAAGCCCGTCGAGTTCGTTCGTTTATCGTCTGTTCGGATCAGCAAACAGGTAGATAAATAGTGTTGGCCACGTGCAATGTTCTTAATCCACTTCGTACTTGTTCCGTTTTTTACAGATGTGCTTGTATTAGTTGAACAGGGCGGTCAGCCAAAACTGCAGCTCATAAGACGTGATGTATCATCTATTCCGGGATTACCAGACCTAGCGAAAGCGGAACTGATCGATCTTCCGAGACAGTTGGAAGCTGCCACAAAACCCACTCTGGGGTTGTTCAGTTTGGGAGACTATGGTAGGTTGTTTCAGCTTATTTTCCTGGACTCGCTTGGTAATCGATTGCTTCTTTCATAACTTTTGTTGATTTAGGGAAATGAAGTCATTTATCGAGGGTCAACCACTGTACGTTAGGATCGTTTCCTGCTTCGGAACCCTTGCGACTCACAGAGTCGGTGGCTGAAGACTTTAGACAGAATGACGATTCATCCTGCTCATTGACGTGAATATTGTCGCTATCTGGTTGTGTCAAGTAGGTGTAATTAGTGACGCGGAGTGGTAAAAACCTTAAGAAATCTATCTTACGGATGTCGCCTTACTTTTACTTACAGCTCGGCTGTGTTGCTTGCAAGATGTAGGCACATTTGGCATTGAATGTTTTGGGTTTAGACGTGTTTTTTTAAGTTGGGCTTCCTCCTATCTCTTCCTTTTATTTCCTAGCTAGAGATTGTTCTTCTCATTGAGGTTGTGTGGCAGTTAGGCATCAGGGTGAACCACTGATGTATTGTGGTTTTGATGATGATGAGAATAAAGAAACCAAGTAGCTTTCATGCGAATCCCTTGTGGGATATCGAACAAGATGTCATCTCGTCAACAAACGTAGATGAAGAGGTATGTTTTTAAAAGTTGCAATCTGCTTCTCTCGATTACATTCGGTTGTCAGAAGAAGTCATGTTTGTGTTAAACTGATCGCTGATTAAGATGTAGCTTCGACCGCAAATACTTGATGTTTTTCAGCTCATTCATTCTCAGTCAGGTGAATCGCAATCCGCACCAACCATCAGACAGCCTTATTAGAAAACGATTTTGGTCGATGTTCTTGTGTAAGTCTTTTGCTTAGGTCCAAAGATGCGTGGGATCGGACGCTGGTCTATCGGATCGAGTCCCATTCGAGTTTACCCTCCCACCTGTGGGCCTCGTTTTGATGGACGCATTAAAATATTCGGCGTGTGATTTTCTACTACCTTTCTGACCCAAACCGATACAGTTCATATCAGGTTACCTCTGATTGCTGCTACCAAGACCCCAATCTGTTAAAGATTACAGGTTTTATGGTGGTCGGTCTCAAACGGACATTGAATTGCGATCGATTTTTTTTTCATTTGGACCACCATGTAGAATGATACGATATTCCCTCCCCTTTGTGAACATCTTCGAAGAATGAGAAGGGTGTCCAGTGTTCGAAGGCGTCTCCTGTGAGTGTGGATCGAAGGTGTATCTTGACGATTACGATTCTCACTGTCTTTAGGTAGCCTGACTGTATCCAGTCCGCAAACAACCTTCTGTGTCGCGTGGCAGCGAACCTTTTGTGGTTTACAAATCTGGAAATAAACTAGGTAGCCCGAGATAATTGCACTTCTCATTGATGCTCACATTTGACGGGATACGTTGACAGTGCCGTGTCTGGTAAGGCGATCGAAACGTGTGAAGATGCTGTTTCGAAATAATGGGCAATCTGGTTAACTTAATTGGTGAATATGAGAGAGTTGAAAACCCGAATAATTTAGAAGTTGAATTCATTGGTTACAGACGGAATTTATCCACTCAGTGCGGGCTCATAGATGTTTGACCCAGAAAGTCTTTGCCAACCATTCCGGTTTCTCTTTCAAAAGTCTACTAAAACAGCAACGCTTTTGCCTCTATCTGAAAGAAACCATCCTTACGTTTTTTTCACTCAACATAAATGTAACATTTTCCCTAAACTGCACTTTCCCCTTTCCCGCCAGCTTTATATAACATCCTTTTTCTAGTAGCTGTGAAATGGGTGACTTTCCAATGTTTATCGATCCTAGTAATTGCCCCATTGTTTCTCTGCTTTCGTTTTGCCGTATGACTTTGTACTCCTTCAATGTCATACATCCCATTGTAATGTTACATTCTTACGTTAGTGGACGTGCCACTTTGACATCGTGGATGACAGTGGCGATGCGGGATACTCATACCACGGAGTCAAATATAAGCCACTGACAAGGCAGCTGCTCTGAATACGGTGATTAAGTCACTTTGTATGGCGCCGGAGACTGTGGACAGGAACGTACAACGGAAGTTGCTCGACGCGTACTGTTGCCATCTCAATGAGGTGTGGCAACTGTTCGTAGTCTCACTCTAGCACAAACTGCGTATGTTTCTCAAACTGCTCAAGGTTTTTGAAGTTACGCCGAAGTGTCTACTATAGGAGGTTGAACCAAACGTACGTTATAGAGGGAGAGAGTGAGCGAAACTGACCTTTGATATGGTACAATTCTAAAGCAAAAGTTATGCTCCATACTGACCGTGCCCATGCCAGATCAGCCGCATGTTAACAACTCACACACCAGTAAACTGTTATCATTTTGAAAAGTCCACATACTTGTACTTTGTTCCATTGAAATTTTGTAGAATACATCACGTGCGAATACAAGTGTTTGAGGCACACATTGCTTTTTTTCTATCGTTTGTTTCAGACTCTGACGGAAAGATAGAGTTGTTGTTGCCTGCCTGTACCACATCCGGATGTCGTGACGGCAGTCATATTTTCATGTATGATTTCGAATTGACAGAAGTAAGTAATCACACTTGTCGGTAATCTTCATGTTGGTTTCAGTTAGTTGCGCACTTAGATACACCACACCCTGCGATATATAGACTCGTTCGAATTTGTTTGTTACCAACACTATTGTTTAATAAGATCCCATGTGAACATGGGGGTCCTCACGGCCTCAACGGAACATCGCTTTCGGATTCAGAATTGACAAATGAGTTCGACACATTAAGTGGTTTTGTTTGGCAACTGGTTGCTCGGTTCCGCTCCTGGAAGCAAAACTGGATGAGTATGTGCGGTAGACGTAATACGACCATCGGTGTTCAACCGAAGCTTATAATGTCACTTCTTCATGGCTGGGTGTAGGCTGCTAGATACCAAAAAATTGAACTTCGTTTGCCAATTTACTGCTGAGCCCCCACCTGTTTCTTTCTGTCGTGTACTGCACGAGCTTTCAATCCTAAAGCATGGAACATTTGGCATGCTTCTCAATTCTGCATGAGTAACAGAACCAGTGGTAGTACTTGTAATGTTCGGCGGTTGTAAATAGGAAATTCATGTTATAGTTTGTCTTGTAACTGTTCTGTGCAAATGAGTGTATCTGTTTACTCTGTGAGCTTCGTCTGGCTTTAAGCTTGAGACCGTCGACATTCGGTTACGCCCACCGAATTTTGTGTCCCATTTGTTTCAACCGTATTCCAGCAATTGGTGGATACACCTACGTTTTCTCCTTCTCACGCTATCAAAACGCTTTGATACACAGCACCAACTGTGGTGTTTCACTATTGTGCTTACTAACCTAATTGAGCATGTGCCTGTTGCACTGATGCTTACAACAGCTCAATCGTATTGTTCATACATACTTGTGTTATCCCGCAAACTTACGCTAACCCACTAGGTGATGCTGCCATGCAAGGATTCAACTCAATTAATTTGCAACGCGAAGATTATTCAATCAAAATCCTCCGTTAATTTTGGCTGCAAATACGCACCTGATTTTGGCCCAGACATTTCTTTTTAGATTCCAGTGGTAAGAACCCACCTCCATGAATATGCGTTGTCATTGCCGGTTGGTTCATAGTTAAATCTAGAAATGAGCTGAATGCAGGGCACGACATGTTTTTTATAGTATTCAAAGTAAGTCCTTAAACGGCAATCGTCGTCTCTTACGTAGTTTGAATAACCCTTCAGTTTATGTCCTTGAAAGCTTGGGATGACAATCATCGGGTTCAAGTTTATTGGGGATGTGTAGGTGAAACGGTTACAAGTCGCTACTCTTTTGAATCTGCCTATCTCAGGCAAGGATATGCACTACTGACGAGCTCTAATGAGAGCGAAACTCGAGTCTAGTGCTTCTTTTCGAAAGGGGCCGACTGGAAAGTCTATGGGAATGCGACAGCTGCGATCAATTGTGGGTGATGTTCAACTTGAAATTCTCATGTTTGCCGTTACTTGTGTTCCAGTGCTTTTATTTCTGTTTCTCTGTAGAGCTATCTTCCCTTTATACATCTCATTCCAGTGGGCATCCATCGATATCATTTGGGAACCGAAAGGTGCACATCCCAGTTACTCATGGTCTTTGGCCGAAACTCCTGTGACCGCGGGTCTGATTGTCAGTGCTCTAATCGGTCCCACGGTAGGCGATTTTGATCTGGATGGTCGACCGGACGTCGGTGTTGGGCTAGCCTATTGGTCCGGCAGTAGTAGCCCGATGGGTACGGTACCCGCTGTGTTGCTAAATGAAGGCGTCCAACCATCGACCGAGCGGCTACAATTTCGGGCGTTTCTTCTGAACGGAGCCGACCTCCCAGACGGAAACGTGCACGTTAGACAGTTAGCGTTTTTCGATCACCGCGAAAAGGCAAGCCATTGGTTTGTTTCTAGTGGTTAGTGAATGCCTCGGTTAACAGTTTCTCACATTCTCGTCCGTTAGCTAGTTTAAACCCATAGTTTCTAAGACTCTATGGAGCCGAAACAACTTGATATGACCACTGTTTACGTGTTGCATAAACCACGCAGTCGTTGTATGAATTTGCTAGGGAATTCAAAACCTCAAGATTCGCGATGTCGGATTGCACCGCCTCACTCTCCTGATGAAGCAGTATGCGTGGGAATGCATATGATATGGTTTTAGTTATACAGTAGCCCACATCCATTATGCGGTTGTCACGCAACTGGAAGGATTGGCTTCGAGCGTCAGTAAGCAGAGATCCTAGAATGTTAGCGGAGCTTATTGAAATTATGATCACACTCGCTCCTAGTCGAGAGCTTTTCTAATAGCTTTGGTGAACAACCCGAAGCTCGTGCTTTCCACCGTTATCAGTGTAATCAAGTTGCCATCAGCTTTGTCATTTTTTCCTATCCATTCTACCCTATTTACCGAGTCTTTTTGCACACACGAATGTCATTGGTAATTTGCGAGTGGGTGATGGGAATTTTTATTTCTGACATTTCAGGGCACATTGGATATTTTCGTTATGTCTCTCAATGAGGCGCTCGACAAGCCAACGGTATCTTTGTTCTTACAACAGTTGGTCAATGACTTTTACTTCATAAAAGTGAGTGCTTATAATCTCCACAAACTTTCAGTTTTTTTGTCACACACATATACACACAGACCATCTGCTTTTCGAAGTTCCAACGGTTTTTAGGCTAGACTTCACTAAGTGATTTCGAATGATGTTTTCGATTGTTGATATCTGTTTAACATCGTTTGACCGTCGATATTTGAGTACAGACGCGTGAGCGACGGTAAGGTTGATAGCTGGGCATTTGGCAGTACGGAGCAAGCGAACTCAACAGCTCAGCCCCAATAGATGAGTTTTTTTTATTCTGTCTGCTCTGCTGGTATCAGTTTACCACCTGAACCATTTTGGTACGTTAACTACACAGTAACATAGCGCATATTTTCCAAGGTTAGAGCGGTGTTCGCTAATCTGAGACACCTATGGCGACAGCGAGGCATTTCTGATTAGCTTATGGGTCGCGTGTATCAAACAACAGTGAGGGCTGTATTACTTTACGTCAGCGAAACCTGGCCTCTCAGGGTAGAGGACGTGAACCGTCTTCAGGTATTTGACCACCGATGTCTGCGTTCGAATCGCTCGTATCGGGTGGCACCAGCGAGTAAGCAACGAGGTTAGGAAGCGGGTGTTTGGCACTGATTGTCAAACGAGTTCTTTTGTTCAGTCGCTACATTTGCACAGACTTAGATGGTTAGGTCATGTACTAAGGATGCCAGCTAGTCGTTTGCCACACCGAGCACTGTTTGCGACGCTGCGGCCGACTGGCGCAAGGTGCGAGGTGGACAGATGATGACCTGGCGTAGACAAATGAAATCGTTTACGAAGGGGTTGGCCACTGTAGGTCGGGTTCGTCTCCCGGGCTGGGGCCCTCGCGACTCACAGAGTCGGTGGCTTGAGACGTTAGGTGAGATGGCGGCTAATCGAGCTCAGTGGCGTGAATGTTGTCGTTGTTTGGCCGAGTTGTCTGTGAAGTGAGTGCACTTAATGATGCGGGGCAGTGAAAGCCGTAAGGAAGCTGTCTTGCTGATGACGCCTTACTTTCACTTACAGCTCGGTTGTTTGTTTGCAAGGTGTAGGCGCCTTGATGTTGTATGTTTGAATATAGACGTAGCTATTTTTAGTAGTTAGGTCCACTTCCCTCCTTCCTTCCTTTTCTTATTGCTGTATAGGTTTTTTTCTTCGTGGCTGTGTGGTAGTTAAGTCTCATTGTGAACCACTGATGTATTGCTGGTGATGATGAGACGATGGCTGCGTAACTGTTCGCTGGCCTGTTGAGCACTAGTTTTGAAACTATAGTCCGTAGTGGTTTGAGGACTTTGTCTTAAAATGCACGTTTTGTCACTTTTTTGACTGAGTCGCGCGCAGATTCGCCGTCACGCGGGAGTGCCGGGCACCGACATCCCGGAGAGGGCTTTATTTTCGTTTGGCGTTTACAAAGTGGACGATAGTGTTGCTGAGGCGAGTGAGACTGTGTCACAATTACCACCAGTTCTCGGTTTACATTCCTGTTCTGTCACTGATTCCTGA
The DNA here is from genome assembly GCA_014220965.1 of Paragonimus kellicotti. Lineage (NCBI taxonomy): Eukaryota > Metazoa > Platyhelminthes > Trematoda > Plagiorchiida > Troglotrematidae > Paragonimus > Paragonimus kellicotti. The sequence goes on from LOND01000280.1 coordinate 149,753, forward strand.
ACACGGAGCAGAGCAGCGGGAAGAAGTTTGATAAGTTTTTTAATTTTGTATCAACTCTTCACCTCCATCAGCGGTACTCAAAAGCAATAGTGGAGTAGAGTAAGAAAAGCTAAATTTTAAAAATTAGACTGGTTTAAACTGTTGAACGATGAAGCCTTTACCGTAGTGATTTCAAAATGTTCGTTCCGAGCACAGTCTCTTCTATCACCAGACACGAGTTAGTCACGGATAATCGCGATCTCTTCGACTAGTTGAGGAATAAGATGCACCACACTAATCTACGTTTG